>RJWT010013382.1:0-21789 GCA_004365215.1 Cuniculus paca | reverse complement strand
TGCACAATACATATTGGGAAAGTCAAAGGGGACGAACTATCTAAAAAGGGAAGGAAATGACCACTATTAATCTATTATCATGATTTGAAATTCAGATTGTATTCATTGTTCTGATTAGTTTCATTTTATTCTGATTTGTTTGATTTTATTATACTTGATGGCATGGACAGCTATTTTAAAGATAACAAAATACATAATTGCAGCCATTGAGGATGTCCAATTATCTTGTTTAGAAACCATGTATAGCTTTCATTGTTTGTTTTGATTGATTTTACTCTATTCTGTGTGGTTTGGTTGTAATATGTCTGAAGGTGTAGGCAACTATTCTGAAGATAACAAATATTATGGTAGCCAATGCTGTTTTGCTAATATCTTACATTGTTCTGCTTTGTTTTATTTTGTTTTGTTTTGTTTCTACTGTTTTAGTTTGTTGTATTTGGTTGATTTTACTTATCCCTGATGGTATGGCAGGTATATTGCAGATAGCAAGAGGCATTATGGTAGCCTTATCGATTGCTTTTTACCCTGTTTAAAAGTCATGTACCATGTTCATTGCTTTGTTTTGATTGACTTTACTCTGTTTTGTTTTGTTTGGTTGTCTTCTTTTCAAAATAAAAAATTATTTCTGTCAAGATATTTATTAGGGAAAAATGATAATTTCATAGTGGTGAAACTTGGGGCATACTACCTTACTAACCAAGTGATAAAGATTAATAAACGAGTAGTAAGTAATATCAGTGTCACATACTTTCTTAGAATATACTAAGAGGGACACAACATCAGTTTTGTGTTATTTCTGTTACTTTTGCGAAAAGTTCGTAACTTTAGTATAATCATGAGGAAATGTCTCACAAAAATTGAGAGCAGTTCTGTTAAATGGTATTCAGTAGAAATGTCAGGGTCATAAAAGGCAGGGAAAACCTGAGAAATTGTCAAATTTGAAGAGACTAAGGGAACACAAAAATTGAATGCATGCCTGGGTATGGTGACCTGTAGTCACAGCATGTGGAAGGCTGAGGCAGGAGGATTGCCATGAATTCAAGGCCAGCCTGGGCTACATAGTGAGTTTGAGTCAGCGTGGACTACATGGTGAGACCCTATCTCAAAAAACAGAAAAACAAACAAACCAAAAGAATTCAATGCAATGTGGAATTCTGGATTGGATCCTGAAATAGAAAAAGGATGTTAGAGAAAATATTGGAGAAGTTTATAAGATCTGTCATTTGGTTAATAGTTTTGGACTGAGGTTAACTTCCTGGTTTTGATATTGTAGTTATGTTATTAACACTTTGGAAGCAGGGTGAACGATGCATTTATTCTCTGTACTGCTTTTTATAATTTTTCCGTGAGTATAAAATTACTTTAAAAAACTAAAAAATGTTTTGTTTCTTGTGTATTCTGAAAGATACTGAATGTGTACTTAGCTTAATGTCTTCTGCCTCTAAGCAACAGAGGAGAGTGTACTGCATAAGTAGTTCTGTAAATTGTTCTGTTCTTCACTGTTTTCACTTAATATGTCATATTTGAGGTTATTCCATATTGAAGCATAATGAGTTTCTTTTTTTCTCTGCAATATAATGTTCCTTTCTAGAGATATGTCTGGTAGCATATTTAATTAGTCTTATTAGGATGTTTTCTCCACTATTTTCAAGTGGAAAGTTTTGATAGTATTAAGAAACGAGAGTCAAAAAACTAGTTTCATTTGTAGAAAACTTGAAAGAACCTAATTTTAGGACTGAGAAGTTAAATACACCTTTGTATACATAGGGCACCAGTGTGTGATCTCATGCGTTAAATATCGTAATGTTTTGCTACCTCTAAATGAGGCTGAGATGTTGATAGGGAAATCACAAAGAAATGTGTATCTGTACCCAGTTTGTTTTCTTCCTGTGCCTCACTAATGATGACTTTATCTCATAACTCAACATGCCTCAGAAGAAATGTACATTGACGAAAAGTGTGCCTTCCTAGACACTGGTGGTACAAAGATTGATGCAGATGGTCCAGATATTTCAACAACAGAATTATGGACCCTCCTATTGGTGATTTTATTTTTGCTGTTGATCTAGGACAATCCTTCAAAACATTCATTTCTTAATTCGTAGATGGGGTTTGTAGTGTCCCCAAGTGGGTATATGACTGACCCTCACTAACCATATTTTAATTCAGTATCCTTTCCCTTCCTTCAGGAATGCGCCTGGCTCTAGCTGATGCTGGTGACACTGTTGAAGATGCCAACTTTGTGGAAGCCATGGCCGACGCGGGTATTCTCCGTCTGTACACCTGGGTAGAGTGGGTGAAAGAAATGCTTGCCAACCGGGACAGCCTAAGAAGTGGTCCTGCCAGCACTTTCAATGATAGAGTTTTTGCCAGGTAATCAGTGGGCCCCAACCACTTTGTAGAGTTGCTTAATGCATTTTTAAGTTTTCTTTTTTCCTTAAAATAGATGATAATGATGCCTATTATTCACTGACGGTTTACTTGTGCCAGGTGCTATGTTAAATTATACTTTGCATCTGTTACCTGGTTTTAGGCTTAAAGCATCCTTATTTGATAAAGGTATTACTGTATTAGTTCTGCTTTGTAGATAAAGAAGCTGAGTCTAAATGCCTGGAAGCTAGCATAGAAAACTTGGGATATGAGCTTGTTTCTGTCTTCTTTTTTGAGACCTGGTTTCCTTTGTTGTTCAGGCTGACCTCCAACCTTGTGATCATCATACCTTAGCCTCCCAAGTAGGTAGGATTATAGGCATGAATCATTCTGTCTCTAAAACCTGCATTAGAGTAGTAGGGCAGAGTGATTAAAGGAAAAGTAGATTAAAAGAAATAGAGAATTTTTTTTTAATTCAAAAGATATCAACCTCTTCATATTAGGAGCCATCCTAAACACTGGTGGTACATAGATGAGTAAGACAAAATTTGTTCTTGTTGTCCAGCAGGAGAGCCAAACAGCCCATTGTAAATGCAGTAATAAAAGTAAAGATAATTCCTAGATGGGTGGATTCTGGGTTTCTTGAAAAATAAAGGAAAAAGTGTGTACACGACGACATGGAAAGGGTTTGATATTTATTTGACTTCTAATATGTGGAGGGCAGAGGTAGAAAATAAGAAAAAAAGATGGGTACCAGATTAGGCCAAACTAAGAAGTACCTGAGGCGATGAGAGAAATTTTTTTCTAGTGTCAGTTATTTACAATGCAATAATGAAAGGTTGGCTATAGCATTAGTTCTTTTCATATTGTATTTCAGCTTCATAATAAAACTTTCATCAAGGAATTTTAAATCAAGCATTATTAACTATTATCGCAAATAGGGTTCCTAAAAGATGGTAGTATAGTACAAATAGAGTGACTATAATAGTTTTAAAGAGCACAAAGAGTGTTTTGCATTGAGCAATTTGAAATGTTTCAGATATTCTCATTTTACTACTTGTTAGTATCTGGAGCAGCTTTATATATGTATATAAAATTGTCTTCAAACCCAGTGATCTTTTTTCCTGTTCAATAGTGAAATGAATGCAGGAATTATAAAAACAGATCAAAACTATGAAAAGATGATGTTTAAAGAAGCTCTGAAAACAGGGTTTTTTGAGTTTCAGGTATGTTACTCTTTTGGTATGTACGAAACATGTCAAGGTGAATTTGATGTATTTTCCTCCTTTTTTATTCCTGCTATAACACAATTGCACATCTAACTTCTTCAATAAGTAGTGATTCTTAAGTAATTTCTTTGGTATTTTTTCTTTGTATCATTTATTACAAAGAATTCCTCTGTTTGATCCATGAGCATTGATAAGATTAAATCTAAAAATCTGCCACAGATTCCAGAGGTGTGTGTGTTGTGTGTGTGTGTGTGTGTGTGTTGTGTGTGTGTGTGGGGGGGGTGGGTAGTGTTGGGGATTGAACCTCATGTCTTGTGCATGCTAAGCAAGCACTTTATCATGAGCTACATCCCTTCCCTAATCCAAGGAAAACATTTTAAAGTTAATAAAAATGAAGGCAACATTATAATTAATTGCTATTAATTTGAAATCAAATGTTTTCAGAGGGTTTCCACAAGGTGTCAGTATTTCCTCAAGTTTGGTATTTCAAGTGCTTAAAGTAAAAATTCAACTTTACTTGATGAGCTTTGTAAAATTTCACACATGTTTGGGGCTTATGTAACTTTGTGTTTCAGAGACATGGTTAAATAATGATAAGTGTTTTTTGGGGTTTTTAATATTTTACATGCTGCTCAGACCATTCACCCTTAGTACACAGTAAAAATTGTTCAACTTTGATGTTTTGGTTATAGAGTGCCTTTTTAAATATTTTTCTTCTCAAGAACCATTAAGGGCCAGGGATCTAGCTCAGTGGCCTAAGCACCTGCCTGGCAAGCGCAAGGTCCTGAGTTCAATCCCTGGTGCCGCAAAAAAAAAAAAACAAAAAACAAAAAAAAAACCCCATTAATATAAAACTGTAGTACACTTTGGACAAAGATTGATATGTATTTACTTACAAATTTAAAAGATATAATTCTTATAGGACTTTAAAAGACTAAAAACTTAAAATACTTTGAAACAAGATACTGAATTTATCTCCTTTATTTTTATTTTAAAGTAAAATGAAGGGAATGATAAATAATTTCAAATTTTGTAGGCTGCGAAAGATAAATACCGTGAATTGGCCATAGAGGGGATGCACAGAGAACTTGTGTTCCGGTTTGTTGAAGTTCAGACCCTTCTCTTGGCTCCATTCTGTCCACATTTGTGCGAGCACATCTGGACACTCCTGGGAAAGGTACTTGTATTGGTATAAAATGTTGCAAGGGGCTTTATTTTGGCCTTATTAAGTGTTGTGATGTTTACTGTGCTTGTCTCTGTAAAGAGAAAAAAAAGCTGAAAATAAGCATAGTATTTTAGGAATAATACTGGCTTTATCATCATAATAATCACAATAGGTTAAAACAGCTAAATAAGACAGGCAAATCATGTATGTGCCTTTATTTGTATATGTGCAGTACATATATTTTGAAAATGTGATCATGTGTATGTTATTGCCCACCTAATTCTCATCTCTTAGGAGATGAAAAAAGTGAAAATATTGTGAATGGTACAAACAACTGTTTTTTTTTTTTTTGCGGCATCGGGGATTGAACTCACGACCTTGCACTTGCCGGGCAGGCGCTTAGACCGCTGAGCTGGATCCCCAGCCCTGTTTTTGAGACAGGGTTTCACTATGCCGTTCAGGCTGGCCTTGAGCTCACTTTGTAGCCCAGGCTGGTCTTGAACTCACAACGATCCGCCTGTCTCAGCCTCCCAAGTGCTGGGATTACAGGCGTGAGCCACCACGCCTGGCAAGAATATCTTTTTTTTTTTTTGCGGCACCGGGATTGAACTCAAGACCTTGCGCTTGCCGGACAGGCGCTTAGATCGCTGAGCTAGATCCCCAGCCCTACAAACAACTCTTAAAAGCTGCTTGTAAACAAAGATAGGGGCCAGGGATATAGCTCAGCAGTGCGGCACCTGCCTGACAAGCACTGGGTCCTGAGTTTGATTCCTGGTACCCACGTACACACGCAAAAATAAATACAATAAAATCACATATTTAGTTAAAAAAAAACAAAGAAACATTTGCATAATTTTTTTATATACAAAATTGGCATGTATTGGACTGCATATTCAGGGGTATTAGTGCTTTTACCGTAAAGATAAATTCAGTTATTTGTCTTAGGCTTGCAGATAAATAGATTGGCTGGTTTAACAACTCCTTTCCAACCTTATTAGCTAGTTTTTTTGTATTTCTCATGCATGAAAGATACAAAAATGTACTCAGGATCTATATATTGAACAGATACACTTTCAGTATTGGCTGTATTAATAGGATAAAAACTGGGAGTGTGCGTAATTTATACAATGATTAAATTTAGGCAAGCTAGCATTACATAAGTTTCTTTGAAAGTGAGCATATGTGTGTGGGTATTAATATGCTCGTACAAATGGATGCTAATTAAGAATGTGGAGTCAGACTCACAGCTTGAATTCTAGGGAACATTAGATCAGGGGCTGTGGAAGTATGTTCTGTATAGTCAGGTTTGAACTTCGAACACACAATTACAGATGGAGGCCTGATATAAAACTAAGCTAAAGCTGTAAAATAGTTGTATTGAACAACTGGTTTCACTGGCCCTTTGTTTTGTTTTTTCACAAGTCTGACTCAATCATGAATGCTTCATGGCCTGTGGCAGGTCCTGTGGATGAAATCTTGATACGTTCCTCACAGTATCTCATGGAAGTAGCGCATGACCTGAGATTACGACTCAAAAATTACATGATGCCAGCTAAAGGGAAGGTGAAGTCATTTTTTAAAAAAGGTTATTCCTTGAAGATGATCAAATAACTTTTTTTTAATTAGCGCATGTTTGTAGTACGTGGTGATCACGTTTATCATGGGGTGTTGGTGCATGTGCATAACACATCTTAATTCTTTTTCAGATAACATGGAACAGTAATAAATAAAAGCTGCTTTCATTCAGATGTGTAGTATATATCTCCTGCTAATACTTTTCTGTGTGAATTTAATTTAATTTTTCTTTTTTGTGGTACTGGGATTGAATCCAGGGCCTTTCTACTGAGCTGTGTACAATGTACTCAGCCATTTTTTATTTTTTATTTGGAGACAAGGCCTTACTAAGTCTCCAGGTTCTCAGTCTGGGCTTGAACTAGTTATCCTCCTGCCCCAGCCTCCCATTGTGCTAGAATTACAGGTATATGTCACCATGCACGGCTCTGCTTGTGTAATTTTAAATGTTAAAGCCATTGGTAATACTGGGGGAATAGTTTCCTCATTTCTGGTTGAGTAAAAGGCAGTATTTTTTCCTTTCTTTCTCTTGTGTAGAAGAGTGACACGCCACCGCCCCCGAGGCCCTCACACTGCACCATCTATGTAGCAAAGGACTATCCGCCTTGGCAGCACACTACCCTGACGGTTCTGCGTAACCACTTTGAGGTGATGCTCTCAGTAGACTTGGCCCCCAATCGTGTTGTGTCCTGCTTATGTCGTTCTTAGGATGTTTTTATTTTTAGGATATTCGCAATGTCTAGGGGAAGGAAAACAGGCAACTTTATTTAATTCCCCTAGGCAAGGATCGCCCTTCGCTGTTCTTGGTAGCTGGTAAATGAATGCTGAGAGAAGAGCTGCTGTTTTTCACTTTTGAAACTTCCGTACAAAAATGAATCTAGCTGTATGTCGATTTTTCATATACATAATTAATATTATGAAGCAAAAGGATAGTTTGCCTTTTGAATTCGTTTTGACTTGAACAGTGGGATTTATAAAGCTGTACGCTTACTATATTTGAATCTTGGTTCTTGAGTACTTTTTTTTGAGATAGGATCTTGCTAGGTAGTCCAGGCTGGCCTTGAACTGGCTATGTAGTTGAGGGTGGCCTCGAACTCGTATCAATCCCCTTGCCTCAGCCTCCTGAGTGCTGGGATGACAGGCGTGTGCCACCACGCCTGGCTGGTTCTTGAGTACTTTAAAAGAAAATGGTGTTTAATTTTATAATCGCAGTATCTAAACAAAGGTAATGCTCAAGGATGTTTGGATCTGTTGGGTAAATAACTGTGAACTATGATAGTTCTTTTGAAGGGACTTGATATTTAAACTTAGTTCTCAGTTTTCCTAAAGGAAAAACCCATTTTTCTTTTCCATTCAAAGTGTGGGAACAGAGTGGTGTATGTCATATAATTTTGACTTTTTTTTTTTGCCCAGATTATCACTGTTACTGGTTGACTCAGACTGTTCAGGTGTACTTCAAATGTAGAGAGAGCTATAAGAGAGATTATGGTTAAAATGTCAAGTTGCATCATAAAAGAAAAATCTGACATTGATTTTTCAGATCTTTATTAGAATTTTGCTGCAGTACTTTCTTCTTCTTTTTTGTTTTTTTTTTTTGGTACCAGGAATCGAACTCAGGACCTTATGCTTTCCAGGCAGGTGCTGTGCCACTGAGCTATGTCCCCAGCCCCTGCAATACTTTCATAGTTAAGAAATATTCAGAAAAGCTGCTTTTACATTTTTAAAATTTGATGGAAATAGAAGAGCAAGTATTGTTGTATTCCTTGTGAATCTTTTGTGGAGAATGCTTCCACCTTTGATCATGTGATGGAAATAGAAGCCAGCCTTTAGAGTCATTGCAGGTTTGGTTTGGTTTGGTTTGGTTTTGAGACAGGGTGTCAGGATATAGTTCAGGCTGGCCTTGAACTCACAATGTAAGACTAGCCTCCTCATGCCTCAGCCTCCAGAATACTGGGATTACAGGGGTATACCACCACACTCGGCTCAGATTTTGAATTTTGGTAAATGAAAGGTAAAAGCTACTTCCATGGATAGATAATGAAAGTGCCTCTATGGATTACATATTCGTACACCGGTTTCAGAGGAGCAGTAAAAGAATCAAATATAGTATGTAATGTCCCACCAAATTTCTGTTCTTTTAGAAGTTATATTTTTGCTCAGTGTTCTTTGACTAGACATTATATTGTTTCAAAACAACATTATCTTTTGGCATTATCCATTTCTTTGTAAGTTTTTGTTTTCATCCAAAAGAATTAAAGAGGAATGAGGATGGCACCTTTTTGGTGACATAGGAAAAGGAATATTTCTCATCTTCCTTTTTTTTCACGTGTTTCAAATAAGCATGTTGACAAGGGAAGGGAATATTTTTTCCTATGAACTTTAGAAAAGGTTAGAATTGAAAAAAAGATTATTTGAAATATTTTTTGTGTGTGTGTGTGTGTGTGTGGCACCAGGGATTGAACTCACGACCTTGCGCTTGCCGGGCAGGCACTTAGACTGCTGAGCTAGATCCCCAGCCCTTGAAATCTTTTTATATATTATTTTTATTGAGATTCACGTTCAATCCTTGGCTTTGATGTTAGGTTTTTATAAGTAGGAGAAAATAAGTCACCCAAAACTTTGAAAAGTCCAGTTGCTTTATTGAAAGAACCATTGATTTTTGCAGAAGAATTTAAATTCACTCAGCTCATTTAGGACTGTATGCACATCAGTGATACGTGATATAGGCACATTTTATTTATTGGGTTTTTTTTGAGACAGGGTTTTGCTATGTAGTTTAGACTGGCCCTGAACTCACTATGTAACCCAGGCTGGCCTTGAACTCCTAGTGATCCTCTTGCCTCAGCCTCCCAAGTGCTGGGATTACAGGTGTGTGCCACCCTGTTCGGCTATAGGCATTTATTTTTTAGTAAATAGAGCTGTTATTTTTAAATATTGATAACTAGGGATTCTTTTTTTTTTTCACATTTGTAGTGACAATTCATAAAGAAGGACATTCAAAAATAGATACTGAAGCTGAGTGTGGTGGCTCACCCCTGTAATCTCAGCACTTGGGAGGCTGAGGCAGGAGATGGTTGTGAGTTTGAGACCAGCCTGGGCTACAAAGTGAGCTAAAGACCAGCCTGAACTGCATAGCAAGACTGTCTCAAAAAGACCAAAACAAAACAAAAGATACTGTGTAAATCTTGTATGATAGTTTTCCTTTTTAATATGACTAGTGAAATGCTTTTAGAAGTCTGAAGATAAGATCTTTACGATTGTCAGTTTCTTAGCATGTAGGATTTTATGTTACAATCCTAGAGGCTTTTATTGTAACAAAAACTAAATATTTAGTGCAATGCACTCATTTTGCTCTTTTGAACTAAAAACTGTGTGTCTTCTAAATCTAGACAGAGAATTCCCTTTTACATTGTTTCATTGTTCGGCCATCTTTGATGCCCCATGATGCTCGAGGTTGTACCACAGTCTGGTAGAGGCCACTGTCCTGTGTCTGAGCGACTGCCCACAGGTACACCTACAGTCCTGGGTTATCTTTACAACACGTTTCTCTATATTTCTTCCCCCTCGCCCACTTTTAGGCCAACAGTGGAAGATTGCCTGATAACAAAGTCATTGCGAGTGAACTAGGGAACATGCCAGAATTGAAGAAATACATGAAGAAAGTGATGCCATTTGTTGCTATGGTTAAGGTAAGCAGTGGGCCTTTTGCAGCTGTGATCACATGAGCCATGGTTAGGTAGCAGAGGAGTGAGATGGGGAAAAGCCTTGGGTACAGTCTGCCCTTAGAAATCTGCTAAAATAGCACTTTCCAGTCAGTGGTTGTGAGAAATGAGTATCAGATTCTGGGTTTATCTGTGGAATTGTTCAATATGCGAAAATATGTATTGCAGTAGAAAAATTGGTTTAGAATTGCCACGTTAAAGTTTTCTCTTCATGTTCTACTTTCTCCTCAATTAGGGAGGAAGCATAGTATTTTGGCTTATATTAGAGTGTTTATCAGATCACTGGAACCAAGATTCTATGTTTGGATAGGCTTAGCTTACCAGAATAAACTTTGTGTTTAGAGCTTAGGCCAGGGTTTCTCAACAGTGGCTCTGTTGATATTTTGACCGTGGATAGTTCTTTGTTGTAGAACAGTTGGCTTCTTTAGGATCTTATTTATTCATTCATTCATTTATTTATTTATTTATTTATTTATTTATTTATTTATTTTTGGTACTGGGAATTGAACTCATGACCTCACTCTTGCGAGGCAGGTGCTTATGCCACTGAGCTAAATCCTTGGCCTTAGGATCTTGTTTAAATTTGAAGAACTCCTATCAGATTGTGGAGCGGTAATATATATTTTTAATATTTGTAATTTTTCAGGCAAATTAGTGGTTTGTAAACTTTGAAAATGATTAATCTGAGAATAAGAAAATGGCTCTCTAAGTACTTTTTATGGCGTGAAAAACAATTTAGATGGTAACTTAGTCCATTTTCTGCTGCTATAATGGAATACCACTGACTGGGTAATTATTATTATTATTTCTTTATGTGGTTCTGGGCATTGAACCCAGGGCTTAGGCAAGCATTTTACCTCAGTTGATAAACAATGGAAATTTATTTGGCTTTTATTTCTGGAGGCAGGGAAGTCAAAAGCGTGGTACCAGCATCTCATGAGGGGTTTCATGCTGTCCTATATGGTAGAAAGGCAAGTCAGGGAGCACTTGGGATACGGAGAGACAATCTGTCGAGTTCATCTTTTTATCAGGAGCCCACTCCTATAATAACTGACTTGCTCCTGAGATAAAGGATATTAATCCGTAGCAGAAGGCAAAAAAAAGTAACTAGTGGATAGTTACTTTTGTATGAATGTAACATGTTCTAGATCATAGATCTGTGTGTGTGAACTTGGATTGCTAATAGTACATTTTGAGTAGCAAATATTTAATGTGCAGGAAAATGAATAAGAAATTATTTTTTGTATGCTGTAAGATTATTACAAACTGTGTAGTATAAGTTTTTCTTTTCTTTTTCCTGGTACTGGGGATTGAACCCAGGGCCTTCACACAGAGCCACACCCCTCACCCCTTTTTATTTTTATTTTGAGACAAAGTCTTGTTAAGGTGCTTAGGCTGGGTTCAAACTTGAGATCCTCCTGGCTCAGCCTCCCAGAGTGCTGGGATTAAAGGCATGTGCCCCTATACCTGGCTGTATTCATGCAATTTAACCAGGAGAAGTTTAATCTTTTTTTTTTTTTTTTTCTTTGCGTCACCAGGGATCAAACTCATGACCTCGTACTTGCCAGGCAGGCACTTAGGCTGCTGAGCTAAATCCCTGGCCCCGAGAAGTTTAATCTAAAAAATTATTAACTATGATAGAAGAGTAGTGATAAGCTATAAGGAAATTCTGTTTGGCACTCTATAGATGAGGAAGGGTACCCAAGGAGTGATAAAGAGTTTCAGGCTTGTGGCTAGCTCCTCACTGCTCCAGCTGGTGTGAATTTGCTTTGCAAGTAAGAGGCAAGGTCCATAGTGCAGGTGGGGAAGCAGGCTTCCAGCAAGAAGTGGCAGGGACAGGCTTCGTAGTCCTGTGGGGTGGCCGAGGAAGCCTTTGAAGCGTGCGGTGCCTCTAGTTTCTGGGTTAAGAGGTTTTGGGAGGCTTGCCTGTAAGTGACATCGAGGGGCCGTATCTGGACCCCCACCGGGGCAGGCTCCCTCAGGTGTCTCTGAACTTACATTGCTTCCCTTGGTATCCTGGAAAATTTAAAAAGTACTTTAAAAATTACCTGACAGGATATTTTCTTAACATTTGATTCTTTGCCAAAGCAAATTCTTGGATTTGTGTATTAAGGCAGTCTACATAAAGAATGATAAATCATGTTTATTTTGTGCCTTCCTGTCTTTTCATTTTGCCATAAATCTTAGTTTAAACGATAATTATTCTGAGCTAGTAATTTCATTAACAAGCAACCTTAAATAAAGGAAATGAATCCAAGGCCTTTCCTTTGTCGAAATTTAAAGATTTTTATCAGTTGAGAGGAGAACGATTGGTTTGGAGGAAATATATTCTTTTCTACATATTATTATTTGTAACACTAGGGATTGAACCCGAGGGCATTCTACCATAGAACTATGTCCTCAACTCTTTTTATTTCTTATTTTGAGATAGTTTTGCTGAGTTGCCCAGGCTGGCCTTAAATCTTCGATCATCATGTCTTAATCCCGAATAGCTGAGATTACAGATGTGGGTCATTGTGCTGGCTCTTTTCAACATGTTTTTAAGTGTGCTTTTATATTTTAAAATTCCTTTGACTATTAGGAAAATGTGGAGAAGATGGGGCCTCGTGCTCTAGATTTGCAGTTGGAATTCGATGAACAGGCAGTGCTTATGGAAAACATAGTGTACCTGACTAATTCCCTTGAGGTAAGAAGACCAGGGATTGTAATTACTATTCAACTGTGAGCCATAAGCCAGTTCTTTTATAATAAGCCTTTTTATAAACTTCATCTTGTGTACTTAGTACTGCTGCCAAATGTATCAGTCAAAATTATTTTTGAAATGAAAAAGAATGAGTGGCTATAAAAGTTACTGAAAGAGAAAAATGATCTGTCATCTTATTTCGTTTATCAGTTATTCTTCTGTATTGTCTAGGTATTCTCTCCAAATTGTTAATGTAGAGGAAATGTAGAGTCATTGTATTTAAATGCTCCCCAGATCTTCCATGTTGTGCAGCATGTGAGTTGCTTCCTGTCCCATCCTTGCTTTTCAAACCTCAGATTCACAGACTTGGATTAGTTATAATCTGTGGTTCATGATGTATTATCAGTCACAACTTCATGCATAGGTTCTAAAAATGCTTTCTATGAGACTCAGGCAGGAGGAAAAATAATTTGCTCTAGAAATCTCTGTTAGAGGACTCAAACGATGGTTCTGGTGATAATAAAGACACTTAAGAAAAAGGAAGTTTAAGATTTGAATGAAATCATTTCATAAAGTAGGGAGCCAGAAGAAAGTTATTTCTACCTGAGCATTTTCCTGAGTATGTTGATGCCGAGAATTGATCTGGGACCTAGTACACACTAAGGATGTGCGGTGCCGCTGAGCTCAGTGCCCAGCCCCTGAGCAGGTTTTTAAAAAGATGAGTTAATACTGAAATTAAATATTGGTCGCTCTTTTTAAATATATATGTATCTAAGTGTTCATATATATTCATGTAAGCCAGAAAACTCTTCTTGGATTGTTTCATTTGGACAAGCGAGTTATATTTAGGATCATTTTTTATTTGAGCCTATGCAATATGCTACATTTCTGAGCTTTTCTTCAGTTTATTTAATAGAAACCTTTTATTCTCAAATGATAAAATTTCTGAACTTCTGACTAAGTGGAAGCCTTTTGATTTTCTCTTTCTCTTACATGGTGGACATAGATTTCATTATAGAAACTGATAAATGCGATTAAATAACAATACTGTGAAACATCTAAGATGAATGCTAAGTAACTGATTATAGATTTTATTCCATGTTTACATGGAAAATAGTAAGATTGCACAGACCATTTCATGTTAAGTGAAGAACCTAGTTTTGCTCTTGATGAAATGAGGTGGTAATTAATTTCAATCTTATTAAGCGATACTAATGACTTCCATTTTTTCCCCTCTATTTAGCTAGAACACATAGAAATCAAGTTTGCCTCCGAAGCAGAAGATAAAATCAGGGAAGACTGTTGTCCTGGGAAACCACTTAATGTTTTTAGAACAGAAGTAAGTTGAAGGAATCTTACTAAGTCAATCCATTTTAGAGCTAGAGAAGACCTTAGAGATCATTACAAATAAATCCATCATTATAAAGATGGGAGGAAATTCAGAGAAATTAAGTAAATGTTTTGTTCCAGGCTATAGTTAGAAATGGGCTGGACTTGAGGTGTCCTGTTTGGTTTGTTCTAAGACTCAACTTTACCTAACTTTAGGTGTTTCTTTAAAAAATATGCTTTGCAGAACTTGGCTTTTACTTAAAAAATACAGTAGGAATTGAATTGTAAAACTTTTTTAAACAGTGAAAAGGAACTTTCCAGCTTCCAATGAGTCTTACTTATTTAAGGCTAAGTTTTTGGTGTAAACCAGATTGATGCAGCATTTTAAGTTATGCTGGAGTTGCTTTTCTTGTTTTTTTTTTTTTTTGAACATTATTACTGAAGATAAAATGGTTTTGCAGGTTTTGGAGATTTTATTTAGCTTCAAAGAATGCAGTCAGATTGGCAGCATTTGGCAAAAAGTAGTTTCTCTAATGTGGGAGGTAGTGTGGCATAGAGCTGGGTTTGATCCTTACTCTGCTACCTACTTCCTACGTAACCCTGGACTGATTGTTTAATCTTGCAGATTCTCATTTGTGAAAAGGATTTCAAAAGACTACCTATCTGGGTATAGAACTCATATCCATAAAGTGCTCAATAGAGTGCCTGACATGTAGTAGAATTTCATGTTAAGTGGAGTAGTTATGGAAGAGAAAATGTAATCATTGTTACTGTTTATCAATATTGATTTATGCAGTTGCAGTCATTTTTGCCTAGGTATCTGGTTATAAGCATTAGCTTGACAGCATTTCTTTCAGATTTGAATATGTCTTGCTCATGATTTTAGAATAGCAAGATTAGATATGGCTTTCACTGGGTATTAAAATTGTAATAGATTATTCCTTCCCTTGGCAGTATTCAGGTTTCATTTTCTACAACAATAATTTACTCTTCATTTTCCTAGCCTGGTGTGCCAGTTTCTCTAGTAAATCCCCAACCATCCAATGGTCACTTCTCAACCAAAATTGAAGTCAGGCAAGGGGATACCTCTGATTCTCTAATCAGGCGCTTAATGAAAATGGACCGAGGAATCAAAGGTAAATGGTTTCCCTAAAACTTACATTTGGCGGTAGCTTATGGATTTGAAAAATTCTAAGCAGAGAGGAGAAAGAAATGTAACTGTCTTACTTAGGGACAGCCGTGTGATACTGTGGAAAGAGTATTGGGCCCAGAATCAGGAAACCTATATTCTTGGGACTTGACTAGGTAGCTTGGTGACTTTGCTATGTCACTTAAGCTCTAAAGTGACTGACTTCTCTTTCAGTAATACAAAGGCAATCGATTAGATATTTTTCCAAGACTCCATTTAGTTCTAAAACTGTAATAAGTGTTTTCTATCTCTCAAAGGTGATTCAGAATTATCAGACATGTATCTTTCATATTCTAAACTCGCTTGTTCAGCTGGGTCTATTCCTGGGAAAGGAAGAGAAACTGAATCAAAGTTCTTGAGTGTTGCCATATATTAGCCGTTTAATCCTTTTACAACCTATAACATAGAAGGTATTATTCTCCTTGTACAGCTATTAAAATGGAGGCTTAGAAAAGCTAACTTTCAACATTCATTTAGCTAATAATTCTTGGAGCTGGAATTCAAACTCAAATCCATTTGACTCCAAAGCTCAAATTTTTTCTTCTAAGCAGTGTGCCTTCTAGTAAAATATGTAAATAATCTCAGTGTCGGATTAAGTCTGCATCTTCTGTGATCAGATTCAGTGAAACAATTTATGACCTCTTTTTCATCCTCACATAGGTCCTGGACTGAGCAGAGTGTGAAGGGAGTTAGTGCATCTTTGTATTATTTATTTATCTTTTTTTTGAATTATGAAGACAAATTAATGTTGACATTCTCTATTTTTCATAGTCTGTCTATTTATGTATTTTATTTTATTTTTTATGATGCTGGGGTTCCAATCCAGGGCCTTGCTTATGTAGGTAATTGCTTGGCTACAGCGCTAGCCTTCTGTTCTCTTTTTGATACCAGTCAGAAATAGATTGAACCATTCTCCATCAGTCTAAAAGATTTCTACAAAAAGATTTATAACCTTCAGACAGTGACCTAATTTATGGATCTCTATTCAAGGTAGTAATGTCCTTTTAAAATGGAAGACTCAAGATTTTTCTACCATGTTTTGCACTCTCTTACAGTTACTCATTTCCCTTCTATGGACATCTGTGGAAGGTCGATACATGTATATAACACTTCTTAATTCCTTTTACATCCTTTTACCTTCCCTCCCCATCTTCATGTCTTGGTCCTCTAGGGATCATTTTTTAATTATGGGAAAACACATGTAATGTAAAATTTAGCATTTTGGTCATTTTTAAGTGTACAGTTCAGTGGTGTTGCATATATTCACACTGTTGCACAACTATCACCACCATCCATCTCCAGAACTTTTTCATCTTTCCAAACTGAAACCTTACACCCATTAAACCCTAACTCCTCATTCTGCTTCCTGCTGGTCCCCGGTAGCCACTCCTTCGCTTTCTGCTTCTGTGTATTTGACTGGTGCAATCACGTAGCATTTATACTTTTTCCTTTAGATTAGATACCTTTTTGTATTTATTTTCCCTTACTGTTTTCAAGAGTCACTTGCCTAGGCTGACTGTCACCTCCTCGACTGCAGCAATCCTCCCTCTGCCTCCTGAGTAGCCATAACTGTAGGCATGTGGCAGCACACCCAGCGGCGTTTGTCCTTTTGTGTTGAGTCTGTTTCACTTAGCAAAATTTCTTCAAGATTCATTCATGTTGTTAGAGACATTTTTTATGTTCCCTAGGTAAACTGGATGCCATAGAAGGATACTCCATCCTTGGAACTTGCCACAAGAAGCAGAACTTGGAAGTTGGGAAATAGGAATATATAGGGAGCCATTTTGTGGCTTTCCATATAATATTGCATATTTTCAATCATGAGAAGAGGTTTTTTTTTTTTTTGGTATGAGAAGAGTTTTTAGTAGGAAGTATGTAAACATAGATACAGCACTAAGTAGGTTCTTCAACGTTATACTGATGTGTTTTCTGGCTCCTGTCTTTTCTCATGGAGCCCTTGGCACAATTCTGATCTTCGTTATACTAGTGAATAATATTATCATGTAATGTTTTAAGTTTAGTGTTAGTACCTGCTGTAAATTTTAGAAAATGGATAAAAACATTAGGTGGAGTTTGAAATTGATATTCCTCCAAGAACCTACAGAAGAGACCTGACCTTGATCCTCTTCCAAAAGCCCTCAGGATGCTTTGATAGCTAAGGGGCTGAGTCTATGGAGTATATGAGATGGAAAAGGAGCTAAATTCAATAACATAGTTCTTAGTCTGTCAGCTGCAATAGCTAGCAAGTCATCCAATTAGTGCCGATTGTATTGAGGGCGATTATGATCTAGGTCCAGGAGGAACTAGACTAAAATATCATTTCACTCTACAAAGGCCACTGAGCAACTATTTGATAATAATGACTTTAAATCACTCACAACCCATGCCACATATGAACTAATAACTTGGAGGTAAAAGGCTCCATTTCACATTATCAATCTCCAGGGACTTTCAATCACTCTCATCCTTTCTCTAAGTGCCTTACATCTTGGGTAGGTGCAGACTTAAATTTCAACATTTTCAATGATAAGAGAAGTCTGAGATAAGATAGTAAAACCACTAAGAAAATGCCAAGAATATATTAGCAGTAATGAACCACATGGTGAAATATCAAAGCAAATGTGTTTTGTCACTTAGAAGCCTGATTTGAGTATTAGGTTTATTTGAAATAGTTTGAATTAGAATTACTTAGGAAGGCTTTTTATTTTTTTTTTTTTGGTGGGGGGATTCTCATATATAAAATCTACTGGCAGGACTTGTCCCTGCTTCTGTAGCAAAATATTTGGTACCACTGATACACAAATCGAATTGGAATAGTTGTTGAAATGAATTGTATTCTTCCCTAAAATTAGATCATGCCTGTCATGAAGACTGTGCCTGCTCCTTTCCTATTTTAATTTTCAGGGAATGTCTGGGAATAGATTGTCTGGTTTCTGCAGAGACTCTCCAAAAGCTCTCAGTCAGTTTGTTTTCACGGTAGTAAGCCCCAAGATCTGTTCTCTAAACTTGTGGTCCTTTAGTCTTTGTTTCTCAAAGAGAACACAACGCTCAGATAACTTGTACTCCTGATATCACTGCCAGCTGCACTGAGGTCTCCTTTTATTTCTTATCCCTCTCATGCTAAGCTTCATACTCTCATGGCAACATGAGGGAGTTTAGCTTATGGACCTCTCAGGGATCTGTTTTAGAAAAGGATGCAAGTAATTTAGAAAGTATCTTCTGTTTCTTTGGATCAGGTTAAGTGTAACTAGTCCTTCTACACTTAGAATGAGCTATAAGCCAAGAACCAGCATTTGTAGTCATGTGTAGTGTTTTTTCCACTATACCAAAGAAAGCCATTTGATATTGGGAAGTCTCAGAATTGCTTAAGAAAATTTTTTGTGGGCTCAGTTTTTCACAGGGTTCATGAATCATAAATTTGTTCATGGGATAAGTGCTTTTTTTGGGGGGGGGGACAGGCGCTGTCTTAGTTTGCACAAGGATATATCAGGAAGATATCAAGTAGGGTAGCACTGGAGTTCAAAGCTCAAAATTCTAAAAGTTATACACTTTCCCTCTGCCCTCCTTCTTCTGTCTTGTCTCTCAGCAACTTGTTAATACATACACTTTCATGTTTTGAGCAAGACAAGAAATGGGTAATAGGATTTCTTACAGTAGTAATTATTTTTCCAAATGTATCTCTTAAGAAAAGCTGCAGGTCTTGTAAAGTTGATGTATTTCAAAGAACACAAGAAAGCAGTTTTAGACTTTGATATTCCGAAGAATGTTTACTTGAAGCACATAAAAAGCACTTTATAGATCATAGTAGATCACATAGGTTAATGCTCAAAAATACACTCAATTCTTTCTCTGACTTGATTTACCCTTCCAGGAGATGTGCTGTACAGAACTCTGATAATCTTTTGTTTGTTTTGTTTTTTGAGACAGGGTCTTGCTATATAGTGCAGGCTGGCCTTGAACTCACTATATGTAACCCAGCTGGCCTCGCACTTGTGACAGTTCTGCTTCATTATCCCAAGCACTGGGATTACAGGCATGTGCCACCACACCTGGCTTCTGACAATCATTAATTTGGGTAAAAAGCTGAACAGGGCTGAAGATTTATTAGATTTTGACTTTGCACATGAGATTGGGTCCTATTAGTCCAATGAAATAATTTTTACTTATATGTAACAACCAGTGTGCTTGAATTTAAACTATCAAACTCATTTAGGGGTTCGAGTCTCTGACTATAATTAAATGCTTGTATTGATAATGTTTTCTGCTGTAGACCTTTCCAAAGTGAAACTGATGAGATTTGATGATCCAGTGTTGGGGCCTCGGCGAGTTCCAGTGCTGGGCAAAGAGCACACTGAGAAGACCTCCATTTCTGAACATGCTGTTTTCCATGTGGATCTCACGAGCAAGAAAATTCATCTCACAGAAAATGGCCTGCGGGCAGATATCGGTGATACAATTATCTACCTGGTTCATTAAACTCATGCAACCTGGAGATTTGCCAGGGTCTAGGATATGTTACTCTGAGAACCTACCTAGGTTTTATTTCTAACCTTCAAATTCTGCATGTAATCATACCTATGCCAAGTAATCTTTGATTCTTAGACCTAATAAATTTTTTCTGTCTTTTGGCCTCTAAGAGAAATGGTTTGTGCAATGCTTTTATTTATTTATTTTTGGAACAAATTGTCATTTCCTAGAAGCTTCTAGTTTTCAACACAAAAGTGCCAGTATACTTTTTTAATGAGATGTACTTTATATTGTTTACGAAGGCTAGGAAGTACTTCACAGCTTTTTACATTAAGGAATTAGCTATATTTCTTATTTCAAAACAAAAAATAGTAAAATAGACAACTAGTTCTATTTTTTTAAATAAAGGAATGCTATTTTTTGGTCCCAGGAGTTGAACTCAGGACTTCATGCTTGCCAGGTAGGCGCTGTGCCACTGTGCTATATCCCCAGCTCTTGTTTGTTTTTTCGAGACAGAGTCTCACCATGTAATTCAGACCAGCTGTGAACTCACTATGTATCCTAGGCTGGCCTCAAACTCACAGCAATCCTCCTGCCACAGCCTCCCTGGTGCTCAAATTAGAGGCATGTTCCACCATGCCCGACAATAAAGGAACTCTTAAGATGATATAAAAGAACAAGTCAGAATATTTTAACTTAACTATGATCACTAAATATTTTGTATAAAGAATAGATAGTACTATATTTTATAAAACTTTAAAACTTAATATATTTAATTAACTGTTTTTCAAAGCTAATATTAATAGTTTATAATTAGTTTAGTTTATCTACATTAAATGTAGGCAGCTATATCCACTAGGAATCTCTATTTCACAAATTTGAGTCTGTGTTTAAAGATCTTGCTGACTGTATTATAAACTTACTCTTTTATTCTTTCTGGAAAATATTTTAATAATTATTCCTCTGTCTTAATAGGGAAAAATGTAAGGTATTGACTAGCAGAGGAGCAAATGTTTCTATTCTTGATGGGTTCAAATAGGGAAACACCTGTTTCGGTAACCCTAAGGCATCTGAATTCTAACCTTTGAGATCCTTCGAACAGGTTTCTTTAACTTCCTTTTTTTCCCTCTGCAACGCAAGATTACGTGGCCAGGTTGAATGCTTTTATCAGAGATCTAGTAACACGAATCAGTTTTAAACTGAAAAATCCCTTAGGAACCATGAAGCGCAATTCACTGTTATCTGCTCAGGCCAGCAAGTGTGGATGGTACAGTGGGGCCCGAGCACATGCTCTGAGGTAGAATACTGTGGTTGCGTCAGGTTTCCAGCTCTGCGATTGGCTTCATTGTGGTCTTGGGACTTTCTCAGAGCCTTGGTTCCAACTATAATGTGAAACTAATAACGGTACCTGCTTTGTAGGTTGTGAGGTGTTTAGATGTAATCTAGGAAAAGCATATATATACAGCATGGTGCCTAGAAAGTAGTAAACCTTCAGTAAATGTTACTGATAAATAATGATGGGGGATAATACATGAGCATACGTTGTCCTAAGATTGCTGTGTATTGTAATTGTGCTCTTTGTATCGGAGCAACTTTTTTCTTGAGATAGGGTCTTGCTAAGTAGTTCAGGCTGGGCTCGAACTTACTAGGTAACCCAGGCTGGCCTTGAACTTGCTGTGATTCTCCTGCCTCAGCTTCCCAAGTGCTGAGATTACAGGTGTGTGCCACCATGCCCAGCATGGGGCAACTTTATTTTGTCTGCTTATTTTGATGGTTCTGGGGCTTGATGAGCAACTATCTTTGTTTACACTCCTCTAGGTTCGTTCTTTTGCTGCTGTTCATTCTGAATAACCTTAGTTATTTACCAACTCAAATAATGCTTCCCACTGCCTAAACATAAGCCTACATGTTTACCTTATTAGGCAACTAAACTATATGTGCTTCCTTTTTTTTTTTTTTCCGGCACCTGGGGATTGAAGTCAAGACCTCGCGCTTGCCAGGCAGGGGCTTAGGCCACTGAGCTAGATCCTCCGCCCTTGTGTTTTTTTTTTTTTTTTTTTTTT
>RJWT010013381.1:0-21812 GCA_004365215.1 Cuniculus paca | reverse complement strand
TTTCTAATGTAAAAATGATGTTACTACATGTATTTACCTCTTAAATACTATAATTGTGTACCTCTGTGTTGATTACTTTTCTCTCACTGCTGGGACAGTTATTTTTCTCTCACTGCTGGGACAAAATACCTGACGCCCAAAATAAAAGAGGAAAGGTTTATTTAGTTCACAGTTTGTGAAGGCTTAAGTCTGTAATCAGTTGGCTCCAAGGCAGGCAGACATGGCATGGGGCAACTGTTCGAGGCAGCAGAAGACAACAAAAGTGACAAGAGCAGAAGGAGGAGAAGCACGCCTCTTTTCCACCCTTGTATTGTAAGCAGGCTATCCCCACCCAGGGGTAGGGGTGTAGCACTCACACCATCTCAGGGCCCTGCTCTTGCACAGGGTGAGGATGTTTACAAAGTGAGGACCCTGGCCCCCTGCTGAGTCACTTCCTTAAACTTCTAAACTTCTCAAGCTGACACAATGTATCAACCATTACAAGCTCTAGGTGACTTAACTTATTAAAATAGATGAGTACCTGGTAATAACTGTATATATGTTTGCTGCTCTTGCTTGGTATGTTCAATTATGGCACTAATGTGACTCGCGTCAACAAAAGTCTGTAAGGCATGATTTTTTTTTCTTTTTCTTTTCTTTTATTTTATTTTAAATAGGACAAAACAAAACAATGAAAAAAGCAAAAGAAAACAGAATATAGTCAAACATAATATAGCATTTGAAAGCAGAACACCGCAAGCTATACAGCTTTTCAAAACATAACAACAGGAGATTAACAATGGTTACCCTAGTGTCTCTTGCTTTCTTCAAAATGGTTGTTCTTACATTTACAGACAATAAACTCAAACAAAACAAAGTAGTATAAAACCAGATAAAAGAGAATAGCATTACAGGTCTTCAAGTTGGATAACAAGAAATGAGCAATGGCTACTATAGTGTGTAAGGCACGATTTTTTAAAAATTTATACTTTATTTTTAAAAACAGCTTCATTGTACTAAAATTTGCATACTATTCAATTTATTAAAGTACATGATTAAAGTAGATTTAAGCAGGTTGACAGAGTTGTACAACCACGACCACAATCAAATTTAGACCATTTTTGTTATCCCAGAACAAAACACTCTGCCCACTGGCTATCATTTCCCAACCTCCCTCCCCTAAATCTAGGCAACCATTAAGCTATGCTCTACTTTCCTGAATTTTCCTTTTCTGGATATTTATTTATTTTATTCAAAATAGATGATGCTTACATCAACAATAAAGACCTAAAGGATAATTATTAATGGCTATGTAATATATAAACTTCAGTGGACCTAATTTAATAATTTCCAAAATGTTGGGCATTTGAGTTCTTTCACGGATTTTACTATAATAGTGGAATCAATACTTTTGTGTTCAAAACTTTCCCAGAACTGAAATTATTTTTGGGATTAATTTTTAGGTCTAATGTACCATTTTGAAAGACTACTAGACAATGACAGATGGTAAATAATTGAAAATGTCACATCGTACATTGAGAGTGTGCTTTTTAAAGTAGAATCTGCAAGCAAAAACTTATGGTTATTAGAATCCTCAACTAATCCAATTTTGGATTCTCTTGCTTTACTTTGTATCCCAAGGGTAGGCAAATCTTGCTTACATAATCAAATCCCAGAAAAGAGCACCAATCCATGTGTCAATGATGAAAATTCTTAAATGCAGGAATTTTTAAAGCAAATCAGGAAATAACAGCTCTATGTGTAAGCAGGTGGTCACCAGAACACTTTGTTTCTCTACTGAAAATTCTGTAGTAGGATAAAAAATTCATCAAAATTCATCATCTCAGATTTTGTTTTTTATCTTGATACATACAGACTTTTGTTTCTGAGACATACTACATTTCACACACCTATTCTTAGAATCAAAATATATCCCATGGTGTAGTCTTTGAGTTCATGGATTCAATTCAGTTCTAGAAGCTATTCGTACAGTTGGTCAGGAGTTACCAAACTTTGCTCTCTATCTTCTTGACAGTGCTTAGAAAAATACTTAGCATGTCTTCTAGAGTGCTCACAGAATCTGTCCACCCATGAAACCGAAGAGAACACAACAGAAAAACCAAATTTAAAGGGCTGGGGATCTAGCTCAGGGGCCTAAGCGCCAGCCTGGCAAGCACGAGGTAGTGAGTTCAATCCCTGGTGCCAGGGACAAAAAAAAGAAAAACCAAATTTGGGGGAAGGCAGTAAGAACACAAGAGTAAAAGCCAAAGTTCTGGATGCTCATTTCAAGTTTGTGACCTTGGACAAGCCCCTTAAATTCTAATCTTTTTCTCCTAAGTCTATTAAGACACAATAAAAAATGCTGGATCCAGAGTTGAGTATATACAATGCCTATTTGCTTATTTATCTTGAAGATCATATAATATAGGTAAAGGCATGTGATAAACTTTCAAGTCTTACAGAAATATTTTTCTAGTTCTTTCATTAAGTAGTTTTGTACTCTCAATAATTTAGCATCCACAATGGAAATGAGAGCAAGTCAGGATTAGTAATTCTCTGAGGTGGCAGTTATATAAACATGGCAAAGAGAGGTAGTTACTACTGGGAGGCATTATCTGTTACTTCAATGATGGAAGGGAATACTTAGCCTTATACTGTGCATTCAAAACATTTCATTGAAAATACTTTAGATAATTTCAAGAACCTCCTCCCTCTAAAAAGTGCTTTGTGAATTAATGTTTGGTCATGCTCCTATCCCACTAAAACATTTCTGAAACCACAAATAATATCTCTGGGTACCTCGTAATAGAAAATGGAAAGACTACAGAGGAAAATCAATATAATTTCTCTGTATTAAAAATGCATAATCTCATTTAATCCGAGTTTCAAAGTATGGTAGAATGGAAAGTCCATACAACAGATCCTTTAGGAAGACAATTTTCTAGTTTAAAGGTACTTTCTGATTACTAGCCTATGTTTATTATTATTTTACATACAATTTAATATTATTTTCATTATAATTTAATACAAAAAACAGTGAATTTAAGTACTGGACAGTAGGGGTTCTAGAAGATTCTATTTTCTGACCATAGTAAGTACAAATGGGAAAAGAGTGAGTGCAGTTCATTTCAAATGACCAGATACTATCAGAAATTTGTTTTCTGAGCAGACCCCTAAAAGTTGTATGAAGACCTGGGGTAGCATAGAAGAGGGGTCATCTTTTACTCTCACAAGAGGGTGCCCCTCGATTCACATTCATACACTGGTAACATTAGCATGTCAAAGCACACTTACTCATGAACGTGAATTATTTATATGTAAATGCTCGGACCAGGGGACCAGAATCTTTCAAAGAACACTAGATGCTCTTGTTTTGTTTCTGGATGTGATGTGGGTCTGGAGTGGTACCACCTTTGGCGCAACACTCTGATCTGCATTTAATGAGAGTCATATTCTCATTTCTCAGCTGGAAGATTGCAGGAGCAAGATCTGAAGGGACTGCGAAGGCCGTCCTTTACCAAACGTATTTTATTAAATGGAATACCATTAGGTTTTACAACCAATATCTCCTTTTTTTCCTTCCTAAGTGGAAAAAGGCGATCAGTTACAAAGAGGCTCCGAGTCTGCCCTTTGCTTAAATGCCTGATAATAGTAATAAAATGTCTGGCTGGGGGCTTCTTTATGTTTCTGACAGTGAGTTTCTAAGTGTCATCTTAAACCAGCCTGGCCCCCGTAACTCCACTTTTAACGTGACTGGTTTACTAGCTTTGTTTTTGAGTTGACATGGTAAACCACGTACATTTAAAATTCCTCCTGTGCTACAAAAGAAATCAAAATGGAAGGTCTTCGGAGCCATAAGTTGTAATAAGAGTATAAAATGTGCCTGGCATTAAAGGCCGCTGCAGACAGACACTGTTCACCTAATTTGTTCTTTTGTTCACGTAATAACAATCGGCCTCTGCCTGGTTCTCAGTCTGTCCTGAAACACACAGGGTGGAGAGATCATATGACCCTATGCATGACGACAGTAATTCTGATATATTAGACATCTATGGACTATCTGCAGCAATACACTAATGAAATGCTTAAAAAGTTCAATCAATGGGTTTACAGGTTTTACAACAGGACCACAAAATTAACTTTCGTAATGCAAAGTGGTCAGCTGTATTTGCGAAGATGACACATGGCAGAACACGTATGGACTGACCACCGCGATTCTGCTCTGTCCAGATCGCCAAGATTAAAACAAAAGGCCCATTCGGTACACTCATACAATGCTCATAAACAGGGAAAGAAATAAACACAACAGGAGAAAACATCAAATGAGAAAAGCAGCAAAAAGTGAGCTCAGAAAAATTGCCAATATCAAAACAACAATAGGGATGTTTCAACAAACCCAATCGTGAGCAGCATTCATAAAGCCCTTGTCTGACCTGCTTTCCTACTCCACAAGTGCCATTTTCATTAGTCACCAACTTGCTTCAAATGCAGGCTCCCAGAGCCTGAAACTAATTTTCTTCCTCCTACATAAGAACATAAAATTCTTACAATCTCGGTAATAGAAAGAGATCACTTTTCCCGGAGTTCCAGCCGCTACCATTTCTTCTCTTTATGACAGGGGGATGCCAGTACCCCCGTCTGCTTCTCTCCAACACATCCTGTCACCAGTGCAGCTGCCCGGCTCAGTACGTTGCCAGTTTAGTCCTAGTGCTGGCCACTTCTCTAGGGGCTTTCCCAGAAGAGCCTACTGTTGATGGGCTTCAAGTGTCTTTAGGCTCTGGCAGGGCTGGTACTCCAGCTATTGTCCTCACAGCTTCTTTGAGGCCAGTGACCACTCAGCTCTCCTACCTTGGGGCCATTGCCTCACTACTCCCTTGGAGCTGAGAACTGATCCCACTCAGCCTCAGCCTCCTCACCCAGTAAACATGCCCAAGTCCTGTTTCCTTCTGGATAACATTTCCAGACCCCACACCCATCCCACTGGCACAATGACGCGACATCTCTTCCCAACAGACAGTGAGTGCTGTCCACAGAGACACCAGCATATGGCTGTGTTGCCACCAAGGCAGCCTCTGCCTAGCAGAGGCACACGCACAACTACAAAGAATATTCTGGTGGATGAACATGGAGAGACCACATTACACCATGCATGTAAGCTGGACAGACCTAGACAGTAACGACCTTCTTCCGCTGAGAATGCAGGACAACCCACAATCTTCAGTACAGGCAGAACAGCCAACTATTGTCACTTGTATCTGAAAAGCCCTGTAAGTCCCCACTTAGGCTGCATATTCACCAAGTCACAAAAACCTGCTTTTTGATATGCTTTCCTAAGACCACACAGGAGCTGCAGCTTTGATGCCTTTCATAATTGATTGCTTCGCTGCAGAGCAGGGTCCCATGACACCACGACTGTCTGCTTAACAACTGCACATGGTAAACAGAGCTCTCACTTTGCTTTATGACCCAAGCATTTTTAAATGAAGCTTTTACAACAAGGATGTAATTGAAGGCACGGTACTTTGCTGGGTCTCTGGCCGGGTTTTACATGTTGGCTTGACAGAAACGTGCCGTGCAACATTTCATCATCCGTAACGCCAGCAGGAGATGATGATGCTGGGCTTAGAAGATAAAGGCACGGAAGGTAGATGATCATCCTGCTTTGGCACAGCCAGCTGCGGGCAGAAGCGCTCCTCTGAGGCAAGTCAGAGCCTTCCCGAGCTGAGAACATCAAAAAAAAAATGCCTCTTGACCGAATACAGTCCGACACGAGCAGAGGTGCTTCAGGGCTTCTGGGAAATGTCAATGGCGGCACAGGGGCAGAAAGGAACCCTCAGCAGGAGGCCCAAAAGGCTGCAGTGGTCCTGGCACTGAGCACTGAACTCTTCAGCAGCTTGCACCAGTGCCAGTGCCTAGAACATCCCAGCACCAAGTGTCACTAAATTTTTTTTAAATTTTATTATTTTTTTTGGTTTTGCAGTACTAGGGTTTGAAGCCAGGTCCTTTGCACTGTACTACATCCCTATCCTGCTATATTTTGAAAGAGGGCCCTGCTAAGTTGTCCAGGCTGGACTCAAAACTCTGGAGCCTTTTGCTTCAGTCTCCTAGAGCACTGGGATTACAGGTGCTGGTACCATACGCAGCTCCCAACATTTTATATTAAAGCCACTACGGCAACGGGACTGGAAGAGCTGCACAGCGACAGCTGTCAAAGCCCAATTTTTATGAGCTTGTGTCAACCAATTTTTATGAGCTTGTGTCAACCAATTTTTATGAGCTTGTGGTCCCATAGGCAACCAAAAGATTACAAAATGAAAGTTTTGTTGCTTATGTACACTATGTTAGCTTTTTATATGCAACCCAAGATAATTCCTCTTGCCTCAGTGTACCCCAGAAAAGCCAGAAGGTTGGACACTGAGCCCTTGCTCTGGGGTTCAAGTTTTCGTAGCATATTCTCCAGTCCTGAGACACTGACGATGCTCCCCACTCCTTGCCCCACCTCCACTTCTCAGAGTAACAACCAATCCTCCCCAGTTCACTTTTCATTTCATAGCGTATAGTTCAGGTGGACAAGTGATAGGAAGTCCCATTGTCTGGTGCTCACCCCACTTTGTTTTGTTATCAAAAATAGTAATAATCTCCTAAGTGTCAGGGCTCCTAATCATTTGTCCCACTTCCTAGCTTGAGCTGAAATGAAGTCAGGCCTGAGAGTTCTTTGTGATCAAGGAAGATTGGAGAATAGCACAGAGACATGGGGCACATGCGAGTCCTCCTGTTCCACCTTTGGAGATGGCAAGGAGGCAGCACCTGGCCCATCTGGTCCACTAACCCAGACACAGCATGTAGGAACCAGGTCCTGCCTTCACCCCCAGAGTGTGTAATGCTACAGCCACGGAGATGGCTCCAGAGATGAGGACTTCCCTTGCTTTCCCTTCACCCGGTGGTGAAGCACTGTCTTAGGGAGGGACCCGTGGCTAGGAGAGCTGCAGAAGTAGGGCGGGGGGAATCCTTCGAATTCTGAATGCAGTAGTACTGACACCTACTCCCACTTCTGGCACCAGGAAGGAGGGAACGTGAGGGAGGGAGGGCAGCTCACACCCCTCCCTTCTTCCTAATGACGAGGAAACTGTGGTACTTGGGTGGGTCAGTTCTCGTACATTTATGTCCTGTGATGGCTTAGATCTGTGAAGTAGGAACTTCTCTCCACAAACGAGAAAACCAATAAAGGCAGACATTTGTTACTTGCCAAAGCAGGCAACTAGAAAATGGCAGGATTTGAACCTGTGTCTCTTGTATCTAACGAGATAAAAGAGCCAGGTGCTGCAGGTTGGGTAAGTTCAAATGCCTAAGTAGGGAGCTGATGGCGGGGATAGGAAGAGTGTGGAGGGCAGATAAAGGGACACAAGGGAGCCCTGGACAGTCACACTATTGTCAATGGATATGACAAGAGTTGTCAACTTGCTCTGTACCTCAGAATGGCACAAGTAGCTACTAACGATGGTGACATTCAGGCCACGTTTCTGTGGGGGATTGATTCTCATACCCTCCAAAGACCACAAAATCCACAGACATTTAAGTGCCTTGTAAGAAATGGTAAAGAATGTGATACAACCTATGTGTGTCTTCCACACACTTTAAATCATCCCTAGATTACTTATGGTACCTGCTATGGCTGTGTCTAGATGTCCCCCCAAAGGCTCACGCAGTCTTAGGTGGGAGGATCTAGAGCATGTGATGCTGAGATTGATTTATGGTACAGTGCTAGGATCCAGGAAAGTAGGATTAAGGATGTGAGTGCTACCTGCCCTAAGCAGACTGGATAAGATATAAGGGATAGAAAGAGCTTGCTTCTTTCCTTCTGCCCACCCTGAACTGTCTCTCTCCTCTGCTGCAATGTCTGTCTGTCATCCCACCCAGCCTTGGAGCCAGCCAATCATGGACCGAAACCCTTACAAACAGGGAACTAAATAAATATTTCCTCGTTTCACAGTGGGTCTTGGGTATTTTGTCTCAGCAATGAAACAAGCAACTAAGATAGTACCTAATAAAACACAAACACTATTGTTATACTGTGTATTTAGGAAGATACAATAAGGAAAAAAAGACTACACATGCTCAGGGATCCCAGCATCAGTAGTTTGCTTTTATTTTTTAAATATTAAAAACAACAGCAACAACAAAAAAGGATAAAAATGATACAAAATTTTCAAAACAAAATAATAGGAAATTAACACTAGTTAATATGTTGCATATTATTTTCAAAGTAGATGTTCAGATTACAGTATTTAGGCATAAAATGATCAAACAATCAAATAATGAAAAACTAATTGCTCTTTTTCATGAACTAACAGATTAGTAGTATAATGATCTATCTGGTATACACACACACACACACACACACACACACACACGTATACATACATACATACAATCTTTTCCCTTCTCCTTTCCCCTATCCCAGTTGTTCTTTCTTTTTGAGCACTTTCTTTCCCTTTCATTTCTACAATATCTATTGTACATTTTGGATCTTATTTACTCTTTTTTCTTTTCTTTTTTGCACAATAGGGAGACAATATGGTATTTACACACGTGAGCCTGATTTATTTCACTTATGAGTATGGTCTCAAGTTGCATCCATTTACCTATAGAAGCCTCAAGTTTACCATTCTTTATAGCTGAGTAATACTCCATTGTATAAAAATACCACATCTTTTTTTAATGCACTCCACAGTTGATGGGCATTTGGGTTGTTTCCAAGATTTAGCTATAACAAATTGTGCTGCTATAAACATGGGTGCACATATATCACTGTGGAATATTTTCAGTTCTCCTGGGAAAATATCCAGAAGGGGAATGGCTAGATTGAATGGGACCTCCAATCCGTTTTTTGAGGAATTTCCACAGTGATTTTCACATTGGTTGTACCAGTCTACACTCCCACCAACAGTGGAGAAGGGTTCCTTTTGCCCCACAGCCCTGTCAACATTTTTTATTGATTTCTTGGTGACAGCCATTTTTTCTAGAGTGAGATGGAATCTCAGTGTTCATTTAATTTGCATTTCTCCAATGACCAGTGATGTTGAACATTTCTTCATATGTTTATTTGCCGTTCATATTTCATCTGAGAAATGCGTATGCATCTAAGATGTCCATTTTTGAATTGGGTCGTTGAAGGGTCTGATGTTTTTCAATTTTTTTATATGTTCTACATATAAGTTATTTGTCTGAAGAACAGCTGGCTAAAATTTTTTCCCATTCTGTGGGTTTTCTTTTCACTCTGTTGATGATTTCTTTTGATGTGCAAAAAATTTTTTGCCAAAAACTTTTAGTAAGATGAGAATCCAGTTGTTGATTCTGGGAAGTACTTCCCGTGCAGTTTGCATTTTGTTCATGAACTCTTTGCCTACCCCTATGTCGTCAAGATTTCTACCTACCTTGTCTTCCAGTTGATTTAGGGTTTCTGTGGGGTTTTTTTTGTTTTGTTTTTTTGTTTTTTGCGGCACCAGGGATTGAACTCACGACCTTGTGCTTGCCGGGCAGGTGCTTAGACCGCTGAGCTAGATCCCCAGCCCTAGGGTTTCTGTTTTAATATTTAGATCTCTGATCCATTTTGACTTTAGTTTAGTGCATGGTGATAGACTTGGGTCTAGTTTTAATGTTTGGCACGTGGAAACATCAGTATTGTTTAAAATCTGCTTAGTGATTCCAAAGTGCGGCCCCCCTGTTGCCATCAACTATTCTTTACTGACTATAATAAGCGCTGGAATTTACTGGTAAATTACTGTATTCCAGTGCATGTCTCATTGTATGCATGTGAACCAATATAAATCTTATAGTAACCTTCCAATGTAGGTTTCATAATACCGGGCCCATTTTCTAAACGAGGACCCTGGATACCGAAAGGGTGAGTGGACCCGACTGAAGTTTTCAGTTATTAACTGGCAGAACTGGGACCCATCATTTAGCATTCTAGATGGAGTTCATTTTCTCCAGCAAGCCGACTCTTAAGGAACCTCTCGTTTCTAGTCAGAACCTCTGGGATTGCAGTTATCAACATGACAGCTTGTCTTCAGGGGCTCGCAGGTGCGTGTGCATGTGCGCATGCGCGTCTGTCAAGGGACGAAGCTCTTTAATAACCGTATTTTTTCCAATTTTGTGAACACTGTGCTGGCCACTGCATCTGTGACGTCAAAGTGATCTCACCACTTTGCAAAGGCAATGAACAAAGGCAAGAAAAAAAAAATAACAGAGAGAAGAGGAGGCGGGGTGTGTGGATGGGGTGGTCTCATTCATTTAAACCACGCGAGCAGAGCTGAAAATGCCACAGTGCAGAAAGGAACCACACTCCTACTTGGAGCCACACTGCGATGAAGAGAACAGGCAACAGTTCACACGGCACGGTGCGGCATTTAAAAATCTCCAGCGATCACATCCTGACTGCTGCCACTGACTCTGACCCAACAGACACTAGTAAGGAATCTCACAGAACATGAAGTATTTCCATCACACAGGAGGCCACATGGAAGGTCCCTGTGACACTCAGTACTAGGAATTCAGGCAATCCTGGAGGCCCAGGGGAAAATCTGAGGGGGCCCTTTGGCATCCACAGCACTCCACCATCTGCAGGCACCTGGGTCTGTACCAGGGTGTTGCTTGTCTCTCCTCGTCACTGGCTGCTTCAATTAAATTACTATTTATTTCACCAGCCAAGGTGCTGTGACTAATTACTTTAGCTCCTCTTTAAAGTAGTAAGAGACATGTGGATTCTTCTTGAGGAAATCTGAATTTGGCTACCTCCTCCTGAATTACTGAGTTATAGCACCAGTAACAACCACTTAAAACCTTGTCTCACAGCCAAGGCAATCAGATCTGAAGCACCCTCCACAGGAACGCAGGCAGTCAGGAGGACGCACTGTGCGTGTGACGCCCTGAAGTAGCATGCTTCTTCCGGTGTATACCTTCCAGGCCATACTTCAGGACACAGGAAAGTAACGGTTCGAAGTATTTTCTTTCATTTTGGCATTTCTACTCTAGTCACTGCTAATTATCATTATCAAACTATCATCATTTTGTCAATTTTTATAAGGTGCTTCAAAGACTTCTGCACAGTGCTTTCACATTCATTATCTCATATGACATTCAAGACCAGTCAGACATCAGTACTTCCGGTTTATGGACAAAGGCACTGAAGGGGAAAAGGATTAAAAGAGTCAGCTAGTAAGCAAGAACAAGCGAGGCTGAGTATTTATATTTCACTTGAAACCCTCAATACTGATTTCATCATCAAAGAGATGCTAAGCATCTGGGGACGGTTCTGCAATTATAATCTTCTCAGAGGGTGGTTATCACAGTGACATGGGATGATGCATGGAGAATGCCTGGGGAAATGACCAAGAGCCTGATACATGAGCAGAGTCCACACATACCACCTACTGTTATTTTTATTATTCTTTATACTCAAAGAGAAACAGATACCAGAAGCCTCTTTTTTGAGGATTTCAGATTGTATCTGCCTGATGCGCTACAGTAAAATGAGGACATTCTTCACCTTAAAATTCTAAATATAGAGAAACCATGATGCATTGGGCTGAATGTCATTTAAAAAAGAAAGAGGTGGGCCATGTGTGGGCCACTGCCCGGACCAGAACCTCCAGAGCCAAGCTTCTCCCCATGAGTCAGCATCAGTGTGGACTGTAGGGAGGGAGAACTAGACCCGTCCCGCCAGGCTGCCATGTGCGGGCTGCTGCCTGGATCGGGACACCCAGAGCCAAGCCTTTCCCCGTGGGTCCCCACTGGCAGGGGGACAGTTAGATCTCAGTTCCTTCAGGCTGGTGGGCTGGCAAACAAAAGTATCAACCCACACCCCAAGCAACTGGCTGATCCAGAGAAACACAGGCTCTGATGATAGTTATTAAGGTGAAATGCAATTGAAAGCCTGTGGTGCTTTGGTGTCTCACTGACCTTGCAGGTCTAGGGCCAGTGGTCTGATCATCTACTCAGAAGATAGCAGTATGCAGCATGGTGTCTGGGGAGGGCGGTCTCCTTCTGAGGGTGGTAGCCATTTTCAGTTCTCTATAGTTTCGCTCTGAAGTCCTACATTATTTATTGCTTTGTTGGGTTGGGTTTTATCCTCTTTTGCTTTGTTTGATTATGTTATATCCAGTGGCATGAGCAGCTATTTCAATGATAGTAAGATATATATGGTAGCCATTTTGAATTTACTATTGTCTTATTTTACAGTCTTTTATTGTATCCATTGTTTTATTTTTACTGTTTCTATTCTGTTCTGTTTGATTTTTACCATGTCTGAAAGTATCTGCAGCTATTTTGAAGACAACAAAAGGCATTATGGTAACTATTGTTGATTTTGTAATATTATGAAGTTCTGTATCACTTACTCTGGTTTGTTCTGATTGGTTTTATTCTGTTTTATTTTCCTTTGTTGTATCCTCTTTAAAATAAAAAAATAAAAATAAAATAAATAAAAAGAGGTGACTAGGCTATCAAGTTCAGATATGACCCTGAACATTGATTTCGTTTCTGGAAGAATTTGGCAGTTGGCTTTGTCTTAGTGGGCTACTTGTATTTCTAGAGCACCTGGTACTAAACCCTATAATTGATTCAGTTAAAAGCAAAACAAACCAACAAACAAACCTAGTGGCCTGGCAGCCCCCTTTGGAGAAAGCCTAAACACAGAAATAATTCACGGAAACCTCAATCAAATAACATTCAAGTTCCCAGGAAAAATGGCAGGAAGCTGCATAAAACCTCAGCAATATGGATCAAGAAATCTCCAGTAGTGAACTGTCAAAGAGTCAGAATGAAGAATTACGTAAGAGAAAATATTTCATTTCATTATATGTGGTACAAATCAATTACTGCTAAAGTATGATTTTAGGAGTGCCCCTTCACCAAACCCAACCACCTCATTTATGTGAACACACAAGAGACCCCTGTCAAAAATCAAAGGACAGATAGCAACTTAATATTACTTAAAATGGATTAGTAATGCCCAGTCTCTATAAAAATAAGTAATCCTTTCCCACTGCAATTTTACTCATAGTATTGATTCTTCCTTAAAATGCAAATTAAGTCCTGACTTAACTTTGGACCAACTCAAATTCCAAATAAGCAAAATCTAAATTATTTACTTCTACATTTTTGGTCTGTTTTTTTTTTTGTTTTGTTTTGTTTTGCTTTTTTATTGCTGGGCATTAAACCTTCAGCCTTGCACAGGCTAGGCTTGCCTTTACTACGAAACTACATCCCTATTCCTTATATTGTATCATTTTTTGTATACAGTGACCTACGAATTTGCACACACAAAAAGTATCTCTTCTAAGAACATATAATGTAAGAACACCAGAATCTGCTGTACAAATACATCCAGGTAAATCAATGCACAATGTTTTATAGTTCCCAAGAAACCCCAATGGAGGGATTTGATACTAATAATTTTTTCAAAAGACACCTGCACAGTTATAATAAAGAAATGATCTAAGCTCCAACTACTGTGCTTTTTACTTTGTCACATTTAGATGCTTACCCATGGCAACTTAAAAGGCCAGAAAAATGAAATATACATAGTGTGGAAGTTCTCCCAAAAGACTGTCTCCTAATCCTTCACAAACCACAGGAGCTGCATTTGTGAAAAAAATCACAGTTGTCAAAACAGTGTTACAAGATCAAGGTGCTACAGAAAAACAGGGATGTTGAGAAAATTCTAAAGAGACTTTTCACCAAACCAGAAATACTGTGCAAACTGATCTGTCCTAAAATACAAACTATGTGGGGTACACGACATGTGTGGTGGAAGTACGGATCACACCAATGCTTTGCTTCATCTCAAACGGGATTGAGAAATAAAAGCTCTGGGCATCTGAGGAGTTCAGACGTACCATATATATTAGGATGCTGTGAACTGGGAATAAGCCATAAGTATAAAATCGAAAGAGAGCAAAATTCCCAAAGAGCAATTCTACAGAGCAGTGCCGGCCAGGTAGGTAGCAAGATGCTGCAGTTAAAGAAAGCGTGTAACTCTGGACATGCATGCTTAGAAGGGCAAGTAGTAAAAAAGATTTCAGGAGTGAATTACAAAGCCCTCAAATAAGCCAGCATTAACAGATTTAAAATCGCACCCTGGGAAAATCCTTTTATAACGCTACGGGAACAATCAAGCGGTAATTTAAGGAGGCAGATTCTTCTACAACTTCCATGAGGGAGTTCATTTGATCTTCTTAGAGTTTTTCAAAGTATTTCCTAATGATCTTGAGTTCAAAGGAATTTGCACATCCTCTTACCTATGTTTACTTTCTCCATCTAGGTGAATGTTCTATCAAATTGGTGCTTCTTTCAAAGCTCACTGTACTGTTTGGGAACAAATACCCATACGGGCTCTGTATATTCAAAGTCGTTCAAGTGAACTAGGACAGGTAGAAATCCAGCAGAATGAAGTATTCTGGCATATAAATCTCTGCATTTTAGGATGCAGTCTCAGTTGTCCAAGGTTTGGTTAGCCAGGACTCCTAGACTTTGTAGGCCTGGGATCATTAGTTATTCTTAAATCCCACTAACCAACTGCATAAACGATATAGCCCTTGTTAGGCCCCTCTGAGAGAAAAACATTATCAAGCCCTGAGCCGATGACCAGAAATCAGTTTCTTGACAGCAGCCAGCACTGCAGGATGTCCTGCAGCATCTGTAATCTCCATTCACTAGATGCCAATAGTACCTCTGCCCCAGCTGTCCCAACCAAAAATGTCTCTAGAAATGACAACACAGCCACCAAAAAGCAAAATTCCCTGTCCAACTCCTACCCTCCATAAGAATCACTGCCATAAAAAAGCGAGTAAATGACCACTGAAATCTTTAACCTGTTCACTCTCATGATCCTTATCTAAACAGGTCACTGACTCATCCAATACTTTTCTATACAAGGAAGGAAGCTAAAGAAAAAAGCTGTCATCAAATCCATAATATAATTACATGTACAGAGCACAAGAGAATTTAAGTTCCCAGGTTTTAATTAAGGACAAAAGACCAAGAACACAATTTTAAGTAACAAGAAAATAATTTGTCAGGGATCTGCAAAATTGAAAGGCCTTACAGCACTTACAAAAACATGACAAAATTGACCCAATGATGTATAATTCTCCCTCTACCCTTTTCAAATGAATAGTCAACTTCCCAATTTGGTTCTTTATGAAAAGCAGAGGTCCTGGGAATACAATGTTGCTGGTGTACTGTTGGACCCACATGTGTGAGCCTATGTAGTTTTGAGTAATTTATATTTTAAAAACCACGGGACTCAGTTTTCTTATCAGTAAAACATAAGCAATAATATCTTGAAGGACCCAGTGAAATCTAATGAGATACTCTCCTGCAAGAACTTTGTCAGTAGGATTTTACAGACTTGGACCTTCAATAAACACTAACTTACCAATATCATTTGCATTCTATGTAGAGGCATCTTCCCAACTGATGTATCAGGAGGAGGAGGGATAGGGCAAAGAGAGTTGCCACTGCCCTTTAAACTGGAAAAGGTATGTGCTACATGTGATGCGTTCCCCCAAGAGATCTAATCAGCTAAAGGATTCTGCAAGATGCCACGTCCAGGAAAAACAGCATCTGGACCAGGAGTCTCAAAACAGAATTTTAGTTTGGTAGGATGTGAAGACCTGAAGGACATGGTCAACCACTTAACCTTTCAGAGGCTGGCCTGTCCCCTGTCATTTTCCGAGGGATCACTACAGAGTGCATAAGACTTTCTCTAAGTCCACGAGAGCCAGATACCATGACGTGTGTTAGAACTAATGGCTAAAATGATCTCAAACTACCATTCAATGATGTGTGAAAACAAAGTACTCAGTAACTGTCCTTGAAATGCAGTGATTTAATTAAAATAGATTTTCACATGGTCACATTCAAAGAACTGTGAGTCTCTTAATTAAGTAATGCTTCACCAACAATTAAATAGTCCTCTGTAATGTCCACTAAGAAGAAATTTGAAATACAAGCCATTTGCAGACAGGAGATAAACTGAAAACACCTGATCGGCTATAAATTCAGTGTAGTACAACCACAAATCCATTGCAGAATTGCATCTGAATATTAAGAATGACTTTGGCCTTTGTTTAATGCTAAGTCCTATGAAATCAATTAGCTGTTAAAATAGTTTAATTGGAACATATGCATTTGAATTTTTGTGTATGTAAAAAAAGTGTTCTTAACCCAAAACATTCTGACATTGCACTTCTAGGTAATGTAGTGAAAGAAATGAACTTCTAACTGGATAAAGCCAAGAATGTGGAAAATGTGAGATAGATGATGTTCAAACAGCAGCAATTGGAAAGGAATAAATTAGTATCATATTAGTTTACTCCAATTATCCACACAGCAGTCTTAAGGAAGTTCTGAATGCTCTACTATCCTCTTTAACACAAGGTGACATGTTCTGAGACTTAAATAGTTATTCGTGGGGTTTTTCTTTTCTTGGGCGGGGTGGGAGTCTGGAAAATGCATAAAAACACTAATTTGTTCTCATTGTTACCACTCCCCTCTATTCTCCTCCCCCTGAGTAATGGCCCTTGTTTCACACCTTTATCAGAACCGGTGGGAAAAATATTAGAGCTATCTATAGAAACAATAAAAACTTTATTCTTTATTTAAAAAAAAAGACTCTTTGGAGATAGTTTAGAAAATAAAAAGATCAATTTAGATCACAATGAATTAAAGGAGGGATGGTTTATACTCTGGTTTGGATGTTTTGCTTTGTAAGAGTGTGAAAGATAGAAGAAAAACGGACAGTCCAAATCTAAAATTTGCAACTCAGAACTTCACTCTTGAAATATTTATCACTTTGAAATTATACACAAGATATAATTCCCATTCTTTTGATATTTTGTATCCCTGACCTCTTTCATCCTCGCCCATCTCCCAGTGATAAGATAATGATCACTGTGAAGAAAGAATTCAAAAGCCATCCCCTTTCAAAACATACATTTCACAATTACTTGGAGGGTAGGATCCAATTCTGAGGATAACTCTGCAATTTCTGTGGAGCATGGCACAGAGAAGATGCTTAATAAATACCGCAGAATGAACAAATGAGTTAGCTAATGAGTGCATGAATGAATGAATAAAGAAGGAAGAAATTTTTACATCTTGTTCACTTAAGAGAATTAAAAGAACAAAAAAGGGAAATAGGAAGGAAAATACAGGGTAAGGAATAGCAAGAACAAGCAAATCTGTATTATCTGCCTATAGACACACTAACATGCACAGAGACTAACCCATCAACTATCACAAAGAGACCACAGAAAGGAGATATGCAACAGAGGCAGAGAAAGCCAGAAAAAAAAATAGGTAAAACAATCCAAAATATCTTCATCTATCATTCTGAGATAAAAGAACCTTGGTAGGGAACTTTATGAAAACACTCTCAGAAACAGATATATCTAGATGGTCTCGGCACTAAAATACTCCTTTAGGGTCTCTGAATGTACTACCATAAAGAATTTTAAAGTCTTGTTGCTTCTTCAATCACAACTACAGACACAAATATGGAGACAGAGTCCTTTAATAACGTTGTGGACCTCACGCAGGCCTAGGTCCCAGGTACCACCCTTGGAGAATCACGATGCTCAGATGCTTCCTATCCCACGGCCCTGACCATCTCAACGGTCTTATACTTCCAATAGAAGCACCACCTCTTTTGGTGTGCAGGGTGCACAGCCAGCAACCCCATTTTTCTGAAAATGAAGTCATTAGCAGTGTGGCAGGACCGAGAGGTTTCCTTTGCCTCCATCCTAATGATATACATTTCCAAAAATGGTTAATGCCAGGCATTGGTATAAGGGTCAGGGAAAGGTGGGTGAAGTGTATGCAAAGAGAAGAGGAACAAGACACGGAGTACTAGAATTTGTATTCTAATATTCTCAGGTTTGAGGTCTCACAGTGCCTGTTTCTAACAACCCTTAGTCGACAGGTGATCAGGAGACCCTATTCCTCGAGTGCCTAAATATGTTTCCATTAAGGTCAGATAAGTATTTGTACAGTCAAATTACAGTATTGGCCACTTGCAAGAGATGCAATCATAAGTAAGACACAGTAAAGATGAACTCACAGGAGAAAGGCACAAGAAAGTAAGTAAAACAGCAGCTTCAATACATGATGGGATGTGTTAAGATCGCAGGATCAAAGGAAGGACAAATCACTTTTACCTCTGATGGGGGAGCAGGGGTTGCCAGCAGGGAAGGTGAAACACAAGGAAGAGCAGGGACAGGCTGCCTGGCCAGCCTCGGATGGATGAGTCATCAAGAACTCCTCCTGCCTTCTCCACGTCTATAAATAATTCCAGGTGCTGCCATTTCATTTAATTACTAAGCTTCTCCAGATGGAGAAAAATAATTAAGCCGTCTGTAACACCAACATGATAGAAAGAATGGGTTAGCAACTTGCGAAGCATTTAAGTCCTGGTTTCCTTTCAACTATGAAATAAGGGAAGAGGTGAAAGGGGGCAAATGATTCTGCTGACCCAAGAAAAAACCAAATGACTAAATGTCAAATTCTGGGTAGAATTTAAAGACAAATGTAAAAATGCCAGGGTCCAACTGAACTTGACTCTTCCAACAGAAGCAGAACTGCTCACAAGACATGAAGAAATCTCAATAGGTGCTGAAAATAGTTGTAAAGAAGCAATGGTATAGGACAGATAACCTACAAACCAGGTGCAATCCAATTACAATGGTATCTCAGTTCACAAATACTTGTTTGCAAACAATTTGGTCTGCAAACAGAGCTGTTTGGCAAAATTTGGTTTTTGTTTGAGAACTTTGTGTCAGGTGACAAACATGATCAGGATGATCTTTCCCACACAAACGTGAACAAGGCCATCTTTTCCAGAATCGTGGAACAAATTAAGTTTGTCAAATGAACTTAATATACCTACTGACTGGGCTTCTCAATATATACAGGATAATGTTATATTTTGGTGTTTGCAGCAAAGATTCACAAATGATACAGAGAAGAAGGAAGTCAGAAGAATGTCACATGAGAAAAGTTTCTAAATGTAGATGCTGTTAAAAGAATCATGCATTCATCATTCTAAATTCTATGGGATCTATGAAATACACATGAAATTTCAAGCATAAAGGAAAATGGCAACAAGATAATGACATGAACTAGATTGTCCTCTAAATTATAAATTCAATGATCATTATGTGCTTCAAGAAAAAGAGAGTTCAACAAATTTACAGAATGGGAATACCAAAATTCTACAAGCAGAGATTAAAATCCATTAAGATGGCTGCATGGTCAGAAAGCACGTAGGTCCCAGTGGGAAAATGGAGGAGATGTTACAAAAACAATGGTTAAGAAACTGATTAGAAGCAAGAAAAACACAAAATTGGAACCTAATTCAGAGGGTGGCAACTGAATACTCTTGGTCTAAAAAATACAGGCATATTTCAAAACAAGGTCGTTCAAAGTACTGATATTCTCTTCTTTATAAATTTAAACTGGAGCAATTAAATCATTCTGTGAATTATTTTTGAAAGCTAAATATTCTTCCACAAATTGCCTAATTATTTCAGTGATTCTATTTCATGGAAACTTGACTTTTAATATTTATTTATTTATTTAAATAACCCATGCAGAGTATTAGAATCAAAGAATATTTTAAAGGAGAACTTCAGTAACTTTCAGTATTTTATATTTTCACAAGCATTCAAATCAAGTTAATAGTGGAGAACAGTGGAAATTCTACTTTAAAAACAAAATAATTATTCTAATTGTATACTCACATTAATTAACAGAACAAGCGTTTATTCTCTTAACACTCGATTTCTGTATCGTTTGTAAATTGCTTATTTCAGATTTATGTAAAAATACCCTTGAAAATAAACTTTACTTTTACCTATTCCTCATCCTTCTGGAGGGCTGCTAGCCCAAACGTAGCCTGTATGAACTAGAAAAAGGGAACCTTTCTTCCAGACACATTACTACCCTGTGCTGGGAAATTGTAAAAAAATATCCCACCCACCAGGGGCTGTGCAGAGAGAGCAACTATGGGTCTCTGGGCCAAGAAGTGAGCATCTTATGTGGCTGCCAAGGTTCCAGCTTCACACTTGAAGGTGCTCACACCACATGCGCTGGAGAAAGGGCTTGCCGTCTTTCAGTGATAACAAAGATCCTGTCTGTCACCAAAAGATGTCAGCTACCACTCAAAGTTGCTGAGGTCCATGACAGGGGTCATGATCTTAAGATCATGCTGGCATGAATAAATGAAAAAGACTGCTTGGCAGCTATGTTACAGGGGAATGCACACCCCTTCCAAAGGACACAGCCAAACATTGCTAGGTCTTGCTGACTGCTACATCGTGAAGACATATAATATAAAACCTCCCACACTTAACTGGAAAACAATTTGAACACTGTATAGGTCCAAAAGATCATACCTATGAGTCAAAATAGAGCTGCACACAGGCAATCTGGTCTAGGCTGTGAAAGGTTTCCTTGGTCAACTATTTGCCCACTAAGTCTGTACCTAGCATCCTGTTCTGGCAACATTAGGAACTTCATCGTAGCTGGTTACAGCAAAGGCAGAGGGAGCACCAACGTGACCCAAAGCAACAGACACACACTGAGAGAAACTACCCACGCCCGGGAATAATGAAAAAATTAAAGTGTAAGAAAATTACTATTGCTTAGGGAGTAAGTTCACATCACGATTACCAGAATCTACATAAAATGTGGCCTTGCCTGGATATGTGCTTGTTGGTCAGTCATGCTTTGTCTCTCCAGATGATGACCACTAAGTCAGAGTGCAGCCCCTTTCTAAGCCTCTTTCTTTATTTGTTCACCTCTTTTTAGCCATTATCACATGGGACTGTGACAGTGCAGACCCAGGAGACAGGAGACAATTATGTTTACTACATTTACTGTAGCAACTAGTAACACTAAATAGAAGACACTAAACAGAAAGTACTAAATACAAGATAAATATTTCTCCAATATCAAAATGTGACGTGCCATGTTTAAATTTGGAGATGGATCTCAAGATTTCTCTATTTTGGAGAGAAATGCCAAACTCTCAAACTGAGCATTCTCAAAGAAAGATTCAACATTCAAAGGTGTCAGAATTGGGGATCTAAGTAGATTGCCAAGTTAAAATAACAATAATAATTTTTTATTTCCATTGAGTGACACAGTGTGAACACAAATGTATAAACACACAGTGGACTGAATTATATGGAAAACAGAAAACAGCTCAAACCAGTTGCTGTGTAAATAAAATTCTGCTCTATTTTTTATGATCTGCGCTGTTTTGTTTCTACTAGATAGCAAGCCAAAACTTAGAAAAAGACCTAATAAAATGACAAAGTAGTGAATTTCTTCATAGGTGAACTAGTAGTCATGTCCTAGAAATACTTTGTGAATTCAAACCTAGATTCCATAGTGATGTATTTGTTGGTTTACCTACCCAAGACACTAATTGATCTTATTTTTAACAAATGTTTTAGAGCTCAAAAAAATTTAAACTGTTTGCTTTGAGCATGCTGTAAATTTCCTCCACTACTTATAAATATATTCATAAAACTCATTTTCCTATAAGAAAGTTTCCCTATTTAGCAGGACCAGGTTGGTCTGAGCAGAGGAGGAAATGACAGAGAAGGTGGAGAGTGGAGAACCAGAGACATAAAATTCATCTGCAAAAAGAGGGCAAACAGCAGAAAGCAAGGCAAGAAGAAATTGGTTCCAAGTAGTGTAAGAGATGCTAGTACTGCCAAAGGCAAACCAGTCATGATTTAGAAGCAGTAGAGGTCCAAACAAAA
>RJWT010013380.1:0-21770 GCA_004365215.1 Cuniculus paca | reverse complement strand
TAGGTTCTTGGGATAGCTATAAAGAACCAACTACATCTGGAGGACATCTCTGAGGAACAGACATCTCCTTTCCTCCTTAGAGGCCTCAATGGTAGAGGGTGGCAGGCATCAACATAGAAGACAAAATAAAAGAAAAAAGAAAAGGTGGACAATGGCAGGATGCAGAGGCAGCGTGTGGCCCCAGACCCCCAGCCCACCCCAAACAGGCCTGGAACTCAGCGAGATTGAAGTTGGAAGTCAAACACTGGAAATTTCTGAAATGTTAACAACAGAAGTGAAAAACCAAGTGGAAAAGTCTATATAGAACATGATTTCTCAGGCACAAAAGAAATGGAGCTTAAAATCAAAGACAATAGAGGAGACAAAAGAATAGATAAGTTTAGAAACATATGGAAACAAAAAATGCCCAACATAGGAGAGAAATGGAATCCATAAAACAAATCCAAACAGAGATTCAGGAGATTAAAACCTCCACTGAAAGCATATGCAATAGATTGAACAAAAGGATGGATAGAATTTCAGGTCTTGAAGACAGAATTGCAGGTAGTGATCATGAAAAAAAAAGATATCTCAAAAATAGCAAGAGACCATGAGAAATCAATCCAACAGCTACAAGACAAAGCAAAGAAGAATAACACAAGATTGATTGGGGTCAGTGAGAAAGCTGGAGACAGCACAGATGCCACAACAATCATAAATATATATGCACTTAATACAGAAGCACCCAACTATATAAGACAGTTATTGGTAGACATGGAAAATCAAATAAGCAATAACAGAATTATAATGGGAGACCTCAATACCCCATGGTCACAGAGAGATCAGTTGGACAGAAAATCAGCAAAGAAATATCAGAGCTGACCGAAACTGTGAACAAATGGAGTTAATAAGAAGAAGCCACACCCAGAAGACACACACCAGCAGCATGGAGAGATCCAGTTAGCCCAGAGCCGGCCAGAAGAAGAAGCCATACCCTGAGGCCCTGCTGCCACCAGGGGAGCATCAGTGAACCGCCAGAGGAACCCAGGTGCCTAGTCCAGTCCACTACATGGAGGGACTGCAGCCAGTGTAGGAAGCACCTGGGATGTAGCAATGGCTTGATTTTTAAGAAACACAGGAAAATGACAAGACAAAGGATCAAAATACAATCGCAGACCTTCAGCCCATGCAGAACAATTTCAGGAGATGCAGACATAGTGGAAATTAGAAGTCACACCTGAAATTTCTAAAAAGATAACAACTGAAGTAAAGAGGCAACTTAGTTCTTGTATTGTTTAGTTAATTTTACATGCCTATGTCTGATGATCTGGACAGCTATTTTGAAGATAACAAGAGGCATTATGATAGCCATTGTTAATTTCCTATTACCTTGTTTTCAAGTCCTGTATCATTTTCATTGCTTTGTTTGGTTTGGTTTTATTCTGTTCTGTTTTGTTTGATTTTATTATGGCTGATGGTATGGACAACTATTTTAAAGATAAGAAGATATATTATGGTAGCCATTGTTAATTTCCTTTTATATTGTTTTGAAGTCTTGTATTGCTTTCATTGTTTTGTTTTGATTGACTTTATTCTGTTTTATTTTGTTTGGTTTTAGTCTCTTTAAAATTTAAATAAACAAAACATAAATGCTATCACTGTGTTCACTCATTCTACTCACCAATCTGGAAAGGGGTTGCAATGGCTCCTATTCCAGGCCCACGTGCCCCTAAGCATCAACAGAACATTCAGTTCCTCAGAGCCATAGTAGTTTGTGTCCATTTTTAATTTTCCCTTAGTGGAAAACATTTATGTACCTTCTTTCCACTGTGTCTGGGGTTCATCCCCAGGCATCTGAGAAGAATTAATTCAATAGTATCAGACTTACAAAATAAATTTATTTCTTAGAGGCCTTCTGGGCAGAGTCACAGACCTGTTCCCCAGTGGCTCTACTGACTGCTCAGACAGTCTATGGGTAAATGGGCGGTTTGTGGCCCCATCCACCTGAGTGGGGCCTGGCTCTGCCAGCAGGTCACTGTGTACCTGAGTTGGTTGCTTCTTTGCCTAAGCCTCAAAATTTCTATAACCATCCATGCTAAAGTAGGACTTAATGAACCTCAGTGTCTTGTAGAGCTCACACTCTATGAGGCCAGAATTGAAAACTAGAAAATGTGCCCCACACATGGTGAGCTGGCCCTACCTCCCTCACTGGGTGGAAGGAAAGATGTTTGAAAAGAAGCAATGATCTGACAAAGATAGCACTTTCCTGTGGCTGGAAACAGGCTGTCTCCATGTCCTTCCAAGGGTTGGTCCTGTCCACTTGGCCCACATGATGCTGAATGTCTTTTATCAAAAAATTTTGCCAATATTTAAAAGTAAGGAAGTTTCATGTAAAAATTTTGACTGTAAACTTGAAAAATTGGAACCATTGCCTTGGTCCCTGTGTTTCCTGGAATACATGATTTGAAGCTGGGTAGGAGCTGATGGGCCAAGGGAGCTGTAGAATTTCCAAATCTGAACACAGGTGATTTCCCAAGAAAGGCATGAGAGACAAGATCCTCTCATGTGAGGGATCATAATGAGTTTTTTTTCATAATACAGAATAGAAAAAGCATCATTTTAAACATCAGCTCATCAACAATACTGGAAGTAGATTCGATTTATTTTTTTTCTTGAAAGGAGTGTATTTGGTGACATTCCAATTTCTTTGCATTATAACTTTGAAAGAGAAACAGCTATGATGTTTCACCTGAAATTTAAGACTGTATATATGGAGAAATAAATCCAACCAAGAAAGTGTAAGATCTTTATGGCGAAAAATTGTAAAATAGTATTAAAGCATCAGAAAGAAGGCAAGAAAAATATTAAGAAAGAATATGGCCATGGATAAGAAGATACAATACTGTAGAGATACAAAATTTCTCCCAAATTAACCCATAAATTCAGAGCCATTCTAATGAAAGATGTAGCAATATTTTTCAAGCATTGTGATAAATTTATTCTCAGTGTTATCTAAAGGAGTAAAATCCAGGAAAGGGTAAGATAATTCTGAAAAAAAAAAGATGAAAAAATGTCATAAAATGTACACGATTTATGATGAGGATCTTGTAATTAAAACATTGTGGTACTGGACCTGCAGTAGTCAGGAAACAAGTACATCTGCACTGAGGGCTGAGAACAAGATTTATGCATCTATGAAATTGCTTACTTTGATTGTAAAAACCAGTGGAGATGTAGCACAAAATTCTGCCCCCCACCCCCGCCAGTCCGTTAGTTGTCCAGGTAGTAGTTCCTGTTGCAGTTCTGGTTGCTTCTGTCTCCTAGCAAAGGCTGGTCACTGTGCTGCATAGCTGGTCACTATGATACATTGTGAAAACCAACCAAAGACAGCCAAGTGTTCCGCCTCTGTACTTCCCCTTTCAACTCCATAAAAACCTCCCTCCCTGGGCCTTTAGGGCCTGATATTTTGGGAATGATCCTGATCAGTGCTCATCAACAGAAATAAATCTGCCTCCAAATCCTGGGTATCATTTTGCTGTTTCCACTTGCCATTGCAGAGAAAGGATGAACTATTTGATATGTAGAATTAAGAAAGTTGGATTTCTAGGAAAGATAATTATATTCCTACCTGTCTCCATATAAAAATTAACTTCAAAAGGATAAAAGATCTACATATAAAAACAAAACTCTGAAACTGTTGTAAAAAAATCAGGAAATTATTTTGATGACTTCAGGTGTGGTAAGGATGTCTTCAAACAAGTAACAAGAGCAAACATTATTTTTTTGAAATGATAAATGATTTAATCTTTCTTAAAATCTAAATTTTTATATGGCAAAGAGAATAGTAAGCTGGAGAAAAACAATTTGAATACAGATAATAATAGGCAAAGGACTTGCATTCAGAGTGAATAACAATCCCTATATATCAGTGACAAGAATGTGATGAATTTTATAGAAAAATAGGCATAAAATTCTAAGAGGTAATTCATGGGAGAGAAGAGCCACACAAACAATAAAATGTGAAGGCATGATCTACTCTACCAGTAACCAGGAAATTCAAAATTAAAACAAGAGAAATGAAAATACATCCATGTGAAGACTTGCAGTTTTATTTGGAACAGCCCAAAACCTCAAAACCAAATGTCTATTAGTAGGTGGAGATTATATATATTATAGTATATTCATACTTTGAATAAAAAACTTAAGTATTGAAATAAAGCAACATGAATATACAAAATCATTATGTTGAGTGAGAAAATCCAAACCAAGTATATAAATAATGCATGATTCCATTCATTTAAAAATTCTACAAAATGCAAGCTAACCTAAAAAAACCAGATCAGCCATGACCAGGTACATCCATCTTCCACAGCTGTGTGATGAGTTACAAAACACCTGGGGACTCAGATCACACATGCTCATTACTGCAGCTCCCTCGAGGTGGGAGTTGCCTGGGTGCTCTGCTGAGTCTGGGTGCAGTCCCATGAGAGGCTGTTGGTTCTCTTGTGAGCCTTCTGGCTGTTCACAGAGGTCAGCTCCTGGCCCCTGCAGAACCAAGGCCCTGTTGCTCTCTGCGTGTAGCACTCTGCACTGTACTTTGGGTTCTTTTGGGCTCCAGAGATGAGGTCCTTTTCATACCTCTGTGGCTTCTGTTTCTGATGTTTAGAACCCCTTTAAAGAGCTCACGTGATTGGATCAAGCCCATCTCTGTCAGCTTCTCTGGATTACTCTATGACATTTGCAAACCCCTTCACCTTTGCCACATGATGCAGCCTATTTGGGGGGAAGCTGTACCATTAACCCCATTATCCAGCCATACTCAAGGTAGGGGGATCACAGCAGGTGTGTACAACAGGGAGTTGCAAAGTTAAGGGTCATCTTAGAATTTTTCTTACTATACCTGGGAAGTGGGAGATGACATGAATAAAAGTCTTGCCCTATCGCTCATCTTAATTATGGCCTATGTGGCAATCTTGTCCTCTAATTTTTAAAAGGAGACCCCTCCCATAAAACAGAAATATCAATTGTGTTCCCCTTTGGATTGTCACATCATGTAGACACAAGAAAACAAACTTGTTTGGGGAAACAAAATAACACTATCTCTAGTGCACCAAATTAAAACACAAGGGTTGAGAGAGAGATGAATTGCAAAGCAGCAAGAGAAAACTTTAGAAGGCAGTACAAACATCCAGAATCTTGACTGTAGCTCTGTCTTCACCTTTCAAAATTCCTCACATTATACACTGTAAGCTTTCACAGATCACTATTCATCAGTTAAGCCTTGAGAAAGTTGTAACTGAAATAACATCTTTATCCATCATATTGGCAAAGCATTGAAAGTCTAAAAGCAGCAACTGTACCAGGGGTAATGGAAGCGTGCAGTGCTGGGTGAGAGTGTGTAGAAGGAGTTGATTTGGTTACACCAAGAACAGAGGGCGGTACTCCTGAATCCCAGCACTGTGAGAGGCTGAGGGGTTGCAAATTCAAACCCAGCTTGGAATACATAGCAAGACCCATTGTAAAAATTAAAAATAAATAAATAAATAAAGAAATAAAGAAGGACTGAGGATGTAGCTCAACACAAAGACCCTGGGTTCAATTCCCAGCACAGAGAATAAAATAGACCTAGGAGTTCCACTGCTAGATATGAGGTGTCATAAAAAAAAAGTGAAGATTTAAATCTTTAAAAATTCACTTCAGCAAAAGACACAGTCCCATTAATTCCTCTCAGAATTCTCCCCCTTGCTTCAAACACAAATGTCTTTACAAAGTGGAATCAAAAATACTATGGATGCTGTTGCCTAGTGCCCATCAGTGGAAAGGCAGGCTTGTAAAGACATTACAGTGTGTTCTCTTTCACCTTATTCACCAGAACTAGTGCTGTGTGGCTTCAGGCTCTTCCTTGAAGTCAAAATGACCTCAAAGGCAAGTGTTTTGAATTGATTCAGGACATCAAATCGACCACAAAAGCACAACTAGAGACACTCTCGAAAGAGCATCCAGAACTGCTTCAGAATGTGACAAGAGGAAGGCACGCACAGCAATTTCACCTAGCCATGCAGCTTGGGACCTTGCAAGCAGCCTGGTAGGGACCCGCGCCAATTCTACCATCAGCCTGGGACATTTGGAGTGTCCCTGGGGTCCTGCCTGGGCTCTGCCCAGCCACCCCAGAGCAGCATAGCGGCTGCAACTCTGGGCCTGCAGAGAGCTGAAGGTGCGCACAGCGAATTTCACCTAGCTGTACAGCTTGGGCCTTTGCAAGCAGCCTGATAGGGACCTGCACCAATTCTACCAACAGGAATGCAAGGATGGTTCAATATATGCAAATCAATAAATGAAATATACCATATGAATAGAGCAAGAGATAAGAACCACACAGTCATTTCAGCAGATGCAAAAAAAGCTTTTGATAAAGTCCAGCACTCATTCATGATAAGAACCCTATGGAAAATCAAAATAGATGGGCTTTACCTCAATCTAATAAAAGTCATTTATGAAAAACCAACAGCCAGAATCACATTAAATGGTCAAAAACTGAAAGCTTTCACTCTAAAATCAGAAACAAGACAACAATGTCCATTATCACCACTCCTATTCAATATAGTGCTGGAAACATTAGCCAGAATGATTAGACAAGAGACAGAAATAAAACGAATAAGGACAGGAAAGGAAGAAGTTAAATTATCACTATTTGCAGATGATGTGATACTCTACGTAGAAGACCCCCAAAACTCCATTGAAAGACTTCTAGATGTAATAACCAAATTTAGTAATGTAGCTGGATACAAAGTTAATACTCGGAAATCAATAGCATTCCTGTACACAAACAAAAAACTTATTGAGAGAGAAATAAGAGAAAACACACTCTTCACAATAACATCCAAAAAAATGAAATACTTAGAAATCAACCTAACTAAGGAAGCAAAAGATCTAGTCAATGAAAATTATAGTACTCTGAAAAAAGAAATTGAAGAGGACCTCAGAAAATGGGAAGACATTTCATGTTCATGGATAGGAAGAGCAAACATTGTGAAAATGGCCATCCTCCCAAAATTATTATACAGATTTAATGCAATTCCCATCCAAATACCATTAGCATACTTCACAGATCTAGAGAAATCATTCTTAAAATTCATTTGGAACCAGAAGAGACCTAGAATAGCAAAGGTAATTCTGGGCAGCAAGGGTAGGGCAGGAGGCATTACAATCCCAGACTTGAAATTATACTACAAAGCTACTGTAATAAAATCAGCATGGTACTGGAGTCAAAATAGACCTGAGTATCAATGGAATAGATTAGAAGATACAACCCCAACTACAAACATACTCAGCCACCTTATCTTTGACAAAGGGGCCGAACATGTTCACTGGAAGAAAGATAGCCTCTTTAATAAGTGGTGCTGGAAAAACTAGCTTTCCATATGCCAAAAACTAAAACTAGACCCAAGCCTATCACCATGCACTAAACTAGTCAAAATGGATCAAAGATCTAAATATTAAAACAGAAACACTAAATCTGCTGGAAAAGTAGAAATCTTGAAGACATAGGGGTAGGTGGAGAATTCATGAACAAAAATCAAACTGCATGGGAAACACTTCCCAGAGTCAACAGCTGAGATCTTGTGTTATTAAAAAGTTTTTGCATATCAAAAGAAATCTCCAACAGACTGAAAAAGAAACCTATGAATTGGGAAAAAATCTTAGTTCACTGTCCTTCAGACAAAGGTGTTCTATGTAGAACATATAAAGAATTAAAAAAAATCAGGCCCTCAAAATTCAAAGACCCAGTCCAAAAATGGGCATCTGAGATGAAAACACTCTTCTCAGCTGAAGAAATATGAATAGCAAATACATGAAAAAATGTTCAGCATCATTGGTCATTAAAGAAATGCAAATTAAAACAACCCTGAGATTCCATGTAACTCCAGAAAGAATGGCCAGAATCAAGAAAACAACCAATGACAAATGCTGGAGAGGCTGTGGGGAAAAAGGAACCCTTCTCCACTGTTGGTGGAAGTGTAGACTGGTGCAGCCACTGTGGAAATCAGTCTGGACATTCCTCAAAAAGCTAGGATTGGAAGTCCCATTTGACCCAGCTATTCCGTTTCTGGGCATATTCCCAGAAGAAGTGAAATCATCATACCACAGTGATATATGTGCACCCATGTTTATAGCAGCACAATTTGTAATAGCCAAATCTTGGAAACAACCCAAATGCCCATCAATTGAAGAATGGATAAAAAAGATGTGGTTCTTTTATATAGTGGAGTACTATTCAGCTATAAAAAAGGATCACATTGAGGTTTTATAGGTAAATGGATGCGACTTGAGACCATACTCATAAGTGAAATAAATGAAACTCACATGTGTAAACACCGTATTGTCTCCCTAGTGTAAGAAACTGAAAGACTCAATAAGATAGAAAATCTCCGATAAATATGGGGAAAGGATAAGGAACTTCTCAAGGGTAAAACAACTCAGGGAAAAGGAGAAAAGAAGGAAGGGAAAAGAAATATAAACATATATATATGTATATTTAAGATTGGTAAGATGATTGTACTACTAATTTTATTAGTTCTTAGAAAAAAACAGTTAACAGTCATAGGACTGGAGCAATTCTGTATGCCTATACCTGGTAAACTGAACAACTCTTGAAGACAACTATACGAAATAACAACCTTTGGTATCTTCCCATCACCTAGCTTAGAAAGCCTATGTTGTTATTGTTTTGGGCTCTTTATTATGGTTATTTATCTGTCTTTATTGTTTTTTGTTTTTCTTGTGCTTTGTTCTGCTGTTGCCTCTAGCACAGAAAGGATAGATGGACAAGTGTATGCTTATACATGCTTAGAACTACTCCTAAAGAGTTTACAAGAGTAGATTTTGTTAAATATGAAAATATGAACAGCTACATTGACGAAAATGAGACACTATGGTAGCCATAGTTGATTTCATATCTTCAGGTTCTGAAGTCCAATAATGCTTTTATTCTTTGATTTGATTGGTTTAAGTCTGTTTTCTACTACTTGATTGAAATATGCAAGAAGATGTGATCAGCTTTTTTGAAGAAAACAAAGAACATGAAGGTAGCCATTGTTGATTTCTTATTGTCTGATTTGAAGGCCAGTAATGCTTTCACTCTTTTGTTTTAGCTGGTTTTATATTATTTTGTTTTGCTTGAATTTATTGTGTGTGAATGTATGAGCAACCGTTTCGAAGAAAACAAGACACACTAGGGTAGCCATTGTTAATTTCCTGTTGTTATGTTTTGAAAAGCTGTATTGCTTGCATTGTTCTGTTCTGATCTGCTTTGTTGTGTTTTACTCTGTTTTGTTTTGTTTTTATTTTTAAAGTAAAAAAATAAAATGTCTGATAGAATTAAAAAGAAAGAATGTGACAAGAACAGTGGGATAAGTGTGTCTGAAGCTAGGGGTAGGGAGGATTTTGAGGGGAATTAATGGCAATGCCTTTTGCTGTAGTAATATTTAAAAATTTAAATATTCACTCTGTTTTTCCATAATGCCCCGTACACACTGTACAGAAAGTAAACCATCTCACCGAAGAATAAATGCAAGGAAGTTCATTGTATGGTGTTGCAAAAATAACAAAAATTGAAAACAACGTAAATATCCAGTGTTACACAAGTGGATAAGCATGGTATACACGTAAACCAAAGCACTGTACAGGAAGTTGAAAATGAATGAAAAAGATCCATATATAGCACTGATTTCAAAAATCGAATGTTGCTGAAGGACAGCAAAGTGCAAAAATACTATTCATTATAACAGCTATCCAATAAACATGTAAAATACTGATGCATATTATTTATTGATAATTGGAGCAAGTGTGTATAAAGATACAAATGTGTAAAATACAGATGCATACATCTGGGAGAAAAGGGAATTAAACGAGATGGACATGAAAGGGCCTATGTTTGTTCATATTTTTAGCTTTAGATTAAAGTATATATTAGGGTTCATTAATCTTGAGTGAATTTTACTTTATTTGGTTTTATATTATCATCTACAGTAGAGTAGTACTTCATTGTGTGTAAATATCACATTTTTTAAATTTACTTATCTGTCAGTGGACGTATAGGGTGTTTCCAAGATTTAGCTGTTGTGAACTGTGCTGGGTATGTTAGGATCCCTGTAATACGAGGTGGAGAGGGGAGGGAAGGAAGGGATAAAGGATCTTTCAAAAGAGAACCAAAGAAAAGATGGAAACAGGCTTTTTGAATGGGCAGGGGATCAAGAGTTGGAGGGAATAGGGAGGGGAGGAAGGGGGCAAAAAGAATTAAGATATGTTATGTACACATGTAGACTCCCCATGATAAATGTAGTTATTATGTACTACAAACATATACTAATATAAAAATAATAAAAAAAGATCACCTGTAACCTTTGTTGAACCATGAGAAAAACCCAAATTCAGAAACATTCGATACAATACTTAACCAATCCTCTTCAGAATGTCGTCAAGGTTTTCTGAAACAAGAAAATCTAAGAAACCATCACAGTCCAAAGTAGCCTACAGGGAGGTAACAGATAAATGTAATGTGGTGTCGTGAATATGATTGTGGAAGACAAAAGGGACACTAGATTAAAATCAAGTAATGAGAATAAGGTCTGATGTTTCGTTAGCAATAGCATATCCTTGCTGGTTCTTGTCGTGATCACAGTACTACAGTAATGTCAACAACAGGAGAAACTGTGTGCAAGCCAAACAAACTCTTTGTAATATTCTTGGGGTTTTTCTGCAAATCTAAAACTATTCTTATTGCAGAAGAGAAAAAATTTTTTAAAAATCATGTATCTCCAAACAACAGGCTGACAGGTGCCACATACAGGAATACTGTTTATTTATTTTTAAGTGATACATAAAAGCATAAAAATTACGCATGTTAATTGGGTAGGTAATGTTTCATGTATACATTGAGTAATGCTCATATCAGATTAGGCATGTCTATCTCTTAAAACATTTATCATTTTTATGTGAGGACTTTATGAATCTTTTCTTCCAGCTTGAAATACACACCACACTATTGCTATGTGGGGATTCCCTACTAGGCAGTAGCACACCACAGCTTCCTGCTCCTAACTGTAACTTAGTTTCTCAGTATCAGCCTCCTTTCCTGCTTATTCTTCCTGGGTCTTAGCAACCAGCACTCCACTCAAATTCTACAGTAGTGACACGTTAAGATCCTAAGAGTGAGATCATGCAGTACCTATCTATGGCTGGCTTAACGTCGTTTCTTGTAATTGTTTTCAGTTCCACCCATGTTGCAAATGCTAAGCTTCACTCTTGTTTGTGGTTGAATACCACTCTATCTATACGCTATGTTCTCTTTATCCACTCTTCAAATGTCTAGTGTACATTTTGGTCCTTATTTACACTTTTGGTTTCTCACACACCAGACAGCATTTCACTTAGGAGTATGTCCTCAAGGTGTATCCATTTAGCTATAAATGTCTCAAGTTCATCCTTCTTTATGACTGCATAGTACTTCATTGTGTTAAAAAAAACACCCACGTCTTCTTTATCCATTTATTGATTGATGGGCATTTGTGTTGTTTCCAAGATTTGGCTATTACAAACTGTGCTGCATTATAAACGTGTGTGCATATATCACTGTGGTATGATGTTTTCAATTCTTCTGGGAAAATGCCCAGAAAGGGAATACCCAGATGGAATCTCTATTCCTAGTTTTTTGAGAAATCTCCATACTGATTTCCACAGTGGTTGTACCAGTCTACACTCCCACCAACAGTGGAGAAGGGTTCCTTTTTCTTCATAGCTCCTCCATCATTTGTCATTGGTTGATTTCTTGTTAATAACCATTCTTTCTGGAATGAGATAGAATCTCGCTGTTGTTTTAATTTGCATCTCTTGAATGACCAGTGATGTTGAACATTTTTTCATGTATTTATTTGCTGTCACTATTTCTTAATCTGAAAATTGTCTATTCATTTCAGATGCTCATTTTTGGATTGGGTCTTTTGAATTTAGGGAATCTGATTTTATTTTGAGTTCTTCATATCGTCTAGATTTGAAACCTTTGTCTGAGGAACAGTCAGCAAAAATTTTTCCCACTCTGTGTTATCCCTTCACTCTGTTGATAATTTATTTAGCTATGCAAGGGCTTTTAAATGAGATCCCAGTTGTGGATTCTTTGTAATATTTCCTGTGCAATAGTTTTGTTCATAAAGTCTTTGCTACACCAATGTCTTTGGGAGTTCTACCTATCTCTTCCAGAAGATTTAGTGTTTCTGTTTTAATTTACATACCTGATCTATTTTGACTTTAGTTTAGTGCATGGTGATAGACATGGGTCTGGTTTTAGTCTTCAGCATGTGGAAAGCCAATTTTTCTAGAATCATTTATTAAAGTAGCTATCTTCCAGTAAAGGTGCTTGACCCCTTTGTTGAAGATAAGGGGCTGAGTGTGTTTGGAGTTGTTTCTGCATCTTCTAACCTGTTCTGTTGATCCCTGAATCTATTTTTTTTTTTGCCAGTGCCTTGCTATTTTTACCACAGTAGCTCTGCAGTATAATTTGAAGTCAGGGATTGTGATGCCCCCTGCTTTGCCTTTGTTGCCCAGGATTGCTGTTGCTATTCTAGGTCTCTTCTGGTTCCAAATGAATTTTAGGATTATTTTCCCTAATTCTGTGAGGAATGCTATTGAAATTTTGATCAGAATTGCATTACATCTGTATAACAATTTTGAGACTTTGGCCATTTTCACTATTTTGGTTCTTCCTACCCAAGAGCATGGCATATCTTTCCATTTACTGTTCTGTTGTCTTTTTAGTAGTAGGCATTCTTACTGGGATGACATGACATGTCATTTTGGTTTTGATTTGCATTTCCCTTATGAATAGTGATATTGAATCTCTTCCACATACCTATTGGCCATCTTTGTGTCTCTGAGAAGTATCCTTTTAGGTCATCTGCCAATGAGAAGCACTGTTTCAGTTAGGCAAACAGGCACTGTTTTCACATGATTCCACCACCTTTGGCCTCAAAGCACTTGACTCCTCATTTGATAACCACTTCCAGCTTCCAGTTCTGTTTTAGCAAAATACAGACAATCCCTATGTGAGAAAATCAAGAAAACATCAAATGGGAATGTGTAAAGCACTTAACACATTATAGGTGCAATAGCAATGACTTGTTACTCCAATTTCATTCCAATTGTTGTATTAACTCCCATGTATTTGTTTTTGGGTACATAAGAAAACCATAATATCCAAAACCCCATTCACTAAAACAAACCAAAACAACACAAACAAGCTTAAGTGACTTGATTTTAAAATTTGGTGCCCATGATCACCTTGCAATCACTCTATTCATGAACACCAAAATACTCACAGCCCCCTTGGCATGGGGGTATGCTCTGAGGGAGTAGAGTTATTAATAAATTGTACTGAACCTTCTGCTTGGGCAGCAGGATTTCCTCTCCTATCTTTCATAGTCCAAACCCAGATCTCATACTTACATGATTCTCTGTCCAGTGAGAGGAAGGAACACAAAGGAAAACAGTTGCATGACAGACTGGCAGTCACTTCCCTCCTACAACCAAATTAGAGGAGGGGACTGCATACGGGGATAGAAAGCAATACCTATCTGTAGGGTGTGTTTTGCTTTGTTTTGTTTTTGGTACTGTGGATGGAGCCCTGGGTCTCCCCCACTGAGGTGTATTCCCAGCCTTTTCTATTTCTTTTTAATCTTGAAACAGAGTCTCACTAGGTCACTAAGTTGTCCAGGCTGGGCTTGAACTCATGATCTACCTGTGTCAGTCTCCCAGAGTGCTGGGATTGCAGGCCTATACCACCATGTCCAGCCCTGTATGTGTTTACTATGAGAATCTAGAGCATATGCTGGCATCTAACCATGGTAGATCCATCCTCTTTAGGGAGCAGGAGAGAAAAAAGATGGTCTTCGTATCCCTCTCCAGCTCATCTACACAGTGAGATGTGCTATCCTGAGACTCCCATTGTTGCAGCATAGCGCATAGGATGGGGGAAATGCCTATGATCTAATTATTGGAGGGAAAGCATCTATACATCCCATCTATAGGTAATCTACATTTTGGAGAAAAGTGGCATAGAGGAAAGACTATAAGCAATTGTTTTTAGTGGAATTCGGTAAGTTTGGTACTTTACTCCCCAGATCATTAGAGACCTTAGTTCAAGGAGAAGGAAGGAAAATAGGCAGGTTGGTTGGTAACATGGAACTGTGTGCTGTGGATCACTGAGAGACAACACAGACCTGAAGGCAGTCCGTGGTCCCTGCGGAGGCCTCTCCACACAGGTCTAGGCCTCAACTTATCCTCTGCCATGAGCAGAATCAAAGATACAAGTTTTGAGTTCTTGCTATAAGCCAAACACATATCCAAGCTTTTAGCTAAGAGTATTTTAAACCTTGGGCTCTGACAGCAGCCTGCCTAGGTTCGAATTAGGCTTTCTCTCCTAAGACTTTATGAACTTGGGCAAGTTATTTTACCTCTCTGTGACTCAGTGTGTATATTTGTAAGATGGGGATAAAAATAATACATATTTTATGAGGTTATTATAGCTACTAAATGAAGTCATAGTAAGACTCCTCAAAAATTCTTCACATATAGTAAGTGTTCGGTAAATGCTTGCTATAATTATCTGTATTACATGGGTGAAGATATTAAGGCTTAGAAAGTTTGAGTCATTTCCCAAGGTTACGCGTTTATGAGTGGAAAAGTCTTGAAACCCTTCTCTTCTCAAATATCAAGGTTTTATCACTGTTTCAGATGCTGTTTTCACCGCTGGCCCACATGAAGCACAAGACTATGCAGTGTTGCCTTGGGCTTCAATTTTCCTTTTTCTCTCAATAAATAATTTAGATTGCTTTAATTAAATCTCAAAATTGATTTAAAATAATTTTTAAATAACTCTAAAGCTATATTCAGCCTTCTCATTCTACCAAAATAAATATGCTTCCTGGGCACATCCATCTCTCCAGCTAGGTTTCTTGACAAAAATCACATGGCGAAAGAGTAAAAGGACCCTCATACTATTTGTTAGAAAGGATGAATTATATAAAATGGTAAGTTCTTCATCAAACCAGAAAATGTATTTCAAAGCCCCAAGGAGACAATAAAATTTAAAGGAATCTGTTACCTTGATTTTATTTATGGCTTTATTTGAATGCTAACACTAGGCTGTATGTTGATGTACAAGGTAAACCATTTCTTGGTATATTTCAGCTTGCCTGAAAGTCAGTTCCTTTGGTTTCAGTTCAGAGGACAGGTTCTCAGTGAAGAATCATTTTCCCAGCATCTAAGTGTGCATGCACTGGGATGAGGTAGAGGCTGGTCTTGAGAAGGAAGGCAAATCCTTGGAACCAGGGCCCAGCCAATGCCTGCCCAGTGGAGAACTCAGGAGTAGCTCTCCCTTCTCAGGTCAAGCTAGAGGCCTGGAAACTCTTCCCAGCTCACCCACTGACTTCCTGAGGACATCTGAGCTTCTAATGTAACCTTCTTGTTCTTGTTCTCCTACCTGCTACAGTGGTGTTTCCTCAAAGCGACAGATCCCAATGGGTCTTCTAGGGAAGATTTACGAACATGCAGATTCTTAGGCTCAATGTTAGATCTACTGAATCATAATTCCTGAACGCGTAGCTTGAAAATCTGAATATTAGATAAGTTCATTGGCTCATTGGCAGACTACCCACTGAGCAGGGTTTAGTACACACCAGATTTTATGAGTTCTGATTTCCAAGATACAACACAAGTCTACTCTTACAGAACAGTGATTCTCTTAAGGCCTTTCCCTGGAGAAATGAAAGTCAGGTGCATCCATCATTACTTCCAAGTGTCGGTTTTTATCAGATCTATTATTGTCTTCTTATATAAATTTAATTTCATTCCAAAATTAATTGTGGAGCCTCTAGATCACATGGCATACTCTCTGTAATTCAGCAAACTCTCTCTCTGTGTCTCTGTCTCTGTCTCTGTCTCTGTCTTCTGTCTTTTATTTATTTATTTTGAGACAAGGTTTTACTGTGTACTTCAGGCTAGCTTTGAACTCACTGTGTAGCCCAAGCTAGCCTTGAAGCCATGGCGAGCCTCCTGCCTCAGTCTCCCAAGTGCTGGGATTATAGGCATATGCCACTATGCCTGAATTTTTCTTTTCTTTTCTTTTCTTTTTTGGTTCACATCTTTGAACTAACAGTTCATACATGGGAATTAAGTAAATTGCAGTACTGTTTAAATTATGTTTTCCATTTGTTATTTAACTACATTACATTCTCATGTTGAGTCATCATGTGTAATTCTTAAAAAATCAAATACTCATTCCTATTTCATGGATGGAGGAACTGAGTTTTATTGAGTGAGCCACAGAATTCATCATCAAACAATCAGGGTTTGAAGCCACATTAGAAGATGTGTGACATGTCCTCATGACAGGCATGAATACCTCTCTGAAGTAAGTGTAGACAACATACATGTTCAACAGTTGGGGACATTATATTGGCAGTATAACTGTTACATGGATAGAGTAATACAATTTACAACATGATTATGACTAGGTATGTATGCATATCGTATCAACTCTTGCTGTATAACAAACCACATAAGACTCAGTGGGTAAAAAGGGGACATTTCCTATAGTTCATTGGCCATGGGTGAGGAATGGCTCTGCTGAGCTGCTGGGGTAGTAAGCTCAGGGGTGGCCCGATGCTCACTGGTCTGGTAGACTCATTTGCAGATCTAGTGGTTCACTTGATGTTGGCTGGTACATCAAGGACAACAGGGCCACATGCCTTTTCCAGTGTCTTCCAGCAGGCTAGTATCACACGATGGTGTGGGAAAGTTCCAAGGAAGAGACTGGAGACTGCGAGACAATGTGAAATGTAGGTTCAGAATGGGCACAACTTCAGTCTCCTCACATTCTGTTGGCAGAGAAAGGTATGATCCAAGAGGTGGGAAAATCAATTCTATGTCTTACATAAGAAAAGCTACAAAGTCACATTGAAGGACTATGAAATTGCAAAGAAAATGAATAATAGACTCATTTTTTCAACCAATGTCCCACCGCATGAACAAGAACTGGAAGGCAAATAAAAACGCAAAAAAAAAAAGTGTTGAAAGTCAAGGCTACAGGTGTTTGTTTTCTTTCAATCCTTATTCTTTCATGGAGGTGGCTGTAACACTATTGGTACACTAAACAACAGATGAGAGCAAAAAAAAATAAACAGTAAAGAAAGCCATGGTAAGAGTAAAAGCAACAACTTCCTAACTACACTGAAAGGATTGCATCACTGATTTGCATATCATAGCCCCTGTGACCTTCTGTGGTGCAGGCAGGTGAGCAACAATGGGAAGAGTTTCAGATTACCATGGATAAGTAGGTCTCTGTGCTCTATCCAACGGTCTTGGGTCTCAAGTGGAATTTGGTGTTGAGATATCAATTATCCTCAGCACTTCTGCATCCTCCACGCATTACCAGACCTGGCATCTTCTCTGGGCTGAAACACGCTAGCAATCTCAGGAAACTCTGGAGAACAATTCTTTCTCAACAGCCATAATTTTTGATAGCTGAAGTTCTGTCTATTTGAGAACCAAAATTTTAAGTTTTTGAAAAGGCTGTTTTGAATAGAAATTATTCTTTAAAAGTGTAAGTTGTTCGTGTCCTTGTGTTGTAAAATAGAATTGAGAGAAAACATTTTAGCGGTTTTTGACAATGTTGTTCTTTGCCATAATGCAGTGTTATCCTCAGCGCCTGTGGAGCAAAGTAGGGATTTTTGCCCTTACATAAAGTATTCGGAGAATGTTCTGCTTCCAAGTTCTCATTTATGCCGCTTTCATTGTTTTTCCATTCCTGTGAGTTCCCATGGAACAATGACTGTGCCTGCCTTGACAGTCTGTTTCTTTCTCTTTTTTTGGCTTCTTCTAATATTCTCTCAACTGTAGGAAAATGAACCTTATTGGGATTTTTGGTAAAGTAAGAGTAATTATGCTTTGGGTAAGGGGACAGAGTCCGTCCACCTGAGTCAAGTTCGTGACTGTTAGTGTCTTGATGACCTGTCCCAAGGCTTAGTCACTTACCTGGTTCCCTTAGACTCAGAGACAGACAAGAGGCAGGGGTCAAGAAGCCGAATCCTAGCCATGTTGCCAGCTGGGAAAAGAGGTGCGGCTTCCTCAGACCTGGACAAGTATGGAAAGCATGCTCTAGGCAAGCAGCTGGGCTCGGGATGTGAATGTTCAGAACCTTGCTGGGTCAAAGGTTAGTTTTTCAGTAAATGATGGGCTATTTCAAAGCACTGACTTAGTTTTACATTTCATTTCAAGGCAGGAAGTTTGTTCATTCATTTCACACTTTTCTTAACCCCTGCACACATGCACGTGTGCCATGTGTGATCATAGAAACTTCACCCTCGAGAAAATTGTGCTCCTGTTTGGAAGACAGAAATATAATCACATGGTTGTAAAATGGTAAGGGAAATACTGTAATTGAGATGGGCCAACCCCTCAGCAATAACAGAAGACAGAGGCAGGAAAATATCTCCTAGATCTGTGTCCCTGTGAAACATGACATGCCACCAACTCACAGGTGTTTGGTGAGGATTTTGTAAGACACTGGTTGAGGACATAGTGCTTGAAAGAAATTTATTGTACACGCTTATAGAAAGTACATGCACTTTGCTGTGTGTCATCACTTATTAGTTTTGCTTATCCTCAGTTTTCGTATCTGGGAAATGGGGCCAACTTCTCTCTTACAGTGCTGGTGAGATAACAAGATAAAATAAGTGGCTGGGTATGGTAGTGAATACCTATTATCCAAGCATTCAGGAGGCTGAGGCAGCAGAATCACCTTGAGTTCAAGCCCAGCCTGGGTTCTTAGTGAATTCAAGACCAGTCTGAACTGCATAGAGAGACCCTGTCTCAAAAAAAAAAAAAAAAAAGGCAGGTGAACCAGGGACGAGAGCAGGGTGACTTGGCCGACGTCCTCTGACCCACTGCACTGGCCAGGCCTCCGCCACCTGATTGAGACTGTGCCACCGGGAAGATGCGCCTCCAGAGCCAGAAAAAGATGGAGGTGAAAAGGTGGTGGAATGGTAACCAGCAGAGTAAACAGACTCTCTGAGAGAAACAGTTCAGATGCTGGAATATAGCATCATGAGGAGGACAAGAAGGAGGGAAGTTGGTCCCTTGGATCCTGGAAGAATCTAAAATGTGAGTTGAAGCTCATAGACAGTAAAAAGAGAAACTTAAACAAAGAAGAAGGTGGTCGCTGGCGGTGCCTTAGCCTGGAGCCGGACTCACCCTGTGAGAGGAGCTGTTGAGCCTGGAGTCGCATGGTTGCAGTGGCAGCTGGCAACCTCAGAGGTCTCTGCAGAGAGGTGCAGTGGAAGAGAGTGGTGGATGCGGAGGTCTGCACTGGCTGGCAGTGAATGCAGGGAACTCAGTCCTCCTGCAGGAGAAAGTGATTGGCCAGGAGCTATTTTGGAGTTGGGCAAGATAAAGTCTGCCAGGACTGCTGCAGGCTTCTTCTAGCAGCTCCAGGGTGGGGGCAGGCCCAAGGAAGTTGCTTGGACAGAGTGCTGCTCCCATGCACGTTCCAGAGAACATTGAGTAGGTTCCTAGCCAGCTTAGGTCCACAGGCCGTGGCCAGCTCCGCTTCTGTGCAAACTCCAAGGGCCCTTGTGGGCAAGTACCCAGCTCAGTGCAGAAGCACAGGCACTCACCATCAGATAGCCATAGCCAGCACTGGCTAGAAAAACTAAAGTCTCACTTCAGAGAAATAGCCAATGAGGGAAGTTCCTGGGACCCCACTACCCACGTGTATAGAAGAACCCAGGAATATGTCAAGACGAAGAAGGAAAAGACAATCTTTTGGCATCCAACCCAAGCAGCACAACTCCGGGAGAGGTAAACACAGAAGAGATCAGGTGTCGTACACCTGAAATGTCTGAAGTGATGTCAGCTGAAGTAAAGAAACAACTTCATGAGGCTATAAAAGAAATTAGAACAGAAATACTATCCCAGGTAAAAGAAGAAATGAAAAACATAATAAAAGAATTACTAAGCACCTCTAAAGAAGACACAGATAAAAAAAATAGAGGAGCATAGGAAAATGAGGCTAACCATGAATGAACAATATAAGAGATTTAAAATGCATGAAACAGATTCAAAGAGATATTCAGGAAATTAAAAACTCCATTGAAAGCTGGCAAAACCACTTGAAAGAAACTGAAGATAGACTTTCAAACCTTGAAGACAGGTTTGCAGCTTATGATCGTGAAAGGAAAGATCTCTTAAGACTAACAAGGAACCAGGAAGTAACAATTCAATGGCTGCAAGACAACTCAAAGGAACATAACTTAAGAATTAAAAATGTGAGTGAAAAAGCAGGGGTCAAGACAAATGACATTAGGACTCTATTTACAGAAATAATTTTGGAGAACTTCCAAAGAATGGGAAAAGGAAGTGACATTCAAATAAGTGAGACATATAGAACTCCAGCTAGCCACAACCAAAACAAATCTACACCCAGACATATAATAATCAAGATCCCAGAAATTCAACATAAGAACAGAATATTAAAAGCTGTTAGAGAAAAGAAACAGATCACCTATAAAGGAAAACCCATCAGAATCATGGCAGACTTCTCAACACAAACCATCAAGTCAAGAAGAGGCTGGAGTGAAGAAATGCAAGTCCTGAAAGAAAACAACTTCCAACCCAGACTGATGTACCTTGCAAAAATTTCTTTCAAAATTAATGGAGAAACAAGATATTTCCATGACAAAGAACAACTCAAGGAATTCATGACCACCAAACCAACCCTTCAAAGAATACTAAAGGACATTCTAGAGAGAGACAAAAAGGACCATGTTCTCAGGAACAGTGGCAGAGGGGGACCATCAAGTGAGGCCAGTCGATTGAATGGAGAGGAAAAAAGGGAGCCAATGGCAGGAAAATAGCATGGCAGAGACAATGTAGTGCAAGAGGGCCATAACTATTAATGTGGATCGCCTCAGTGTACCCATAGAAAGAAACACAGGCAGAGTGGATCAGGAGACAGGATCCATCAATATGCTCTATACAAGAAACACATTTAACTAGAAAGAAAATTCATAGACTGAAAGTCAAAGGAGAGAGAACAATGTCCTATGTGACAGGGAGCCAAAAAAAAAAGTAGGGGTAACTTACCCATCAACTGCAAAATGGATAGGAAAGACATGGCATTTTATGTGGTGGAAACCTACTCAGCTATAAAGGAAGATAACCTCAAGGCCCTTGTAGGTGGATGGAGGCAACTTGAGATCATGTTCATGGTTCACAGTTACATGGATGAATTTCATGTCATCTCCCTAGTGCAACAAACTAAAGGAGTTAGGTGGGTCCAAAATGCACAATACATATTGGGAAAGTCAAAGGGGAAGAATTATCTAAAAAGAGAAGGAAGTGACCACTGTTAATCTATTATCATGATTTGAAGCTCATATTGTCTTCATTGCTCTGATTAGTTTTGTTTTATTCTGTTTTGTTTGATTTTATTATACTTGATGGCATAGACAGTTATTTTAAAGATAACAAAATATATAATTGCAGCCATCGAGGATGTCCAATTATCTTGTTTTGAAACTCTGTATTTCTTTCATTGTTTTGTTTTGATTGATTTTACTCTATTCTGTGTTGTTTGTATTATGTCTGAAGGTGTAGGCAAGTATTCTGAAGATAACAAGAAAGATTATGGTAACCATGGCTATTTTACTAGTATCTTGAAGTTCTGTATTGCTTACATTGTT
>RJWT010013379.1:0-21648 GCA_004365215.1 Cuniculus paca | reverse complement strand
GGGTCGACCGCAGCTGCGACCATGACCGCAACCGCGACCGCGCGCTTCTCCAGGCTCAGCAGCTCTTCTGGCAGGGTGAATCCGGCTCCAGGCTGAGGCGCTGCCAGCCACCACCTTCTTCTTCGTTTAAATTCTTTTTATTCTCTTTGTGGGCTTCGAGTCATATTTTAGATTCTTCCTTGGTCCAGGGGACCCACTTGTTTCCTTCTTGTCCTCTCCATGATGTGATATTCCAGCATCTGAACTGTTTCTCTCAGAGAGACTGTTTACTCTGCTGCTTACTGTTCCGCCATCTTTAGCTCCTCCTAGGCCCTTTGATTTTTGTGTGACCTCAAGAGAGAAAAGCATTTTCTGAGTTTTGATTTTTTTTTTCCTAAACTAGTGAACTAGGCCAGCTAGTCTCTTATTTATTTTTCCAATTAGAACACTATGTTTTCTCTCATTGTGGGTTGAATGCTCAGAAGGTCAACAAAATAAAATTGTTTTAAAATGACATAGGAAGTGATTCACCTGTACTTATTTCTGAAGCACAAAATGAATTTATTTTCCAATAATACTTTAATATATGCTTGATAATTTAAGTAAACTTGCTTTATATGTAAGAAACTGACTAAATTTAAATTGACTGTAGTTTAATCTAAAAGCTATAACAACATGACATTCTTACCTATAGAAAATGTTAGAATTTCATTTACTACTAGTTCTTGATACTAGAAATCCTTGAATGAAACAAGTCTTTTACTCTATGACTTATTTCCAGCATCTCAGGTAAAATACATTTAGTAAGTCTGCATCTGTGCAATGAAGGGAATCAAAGTAATGCAGAAATATTGAAATTAGAGAAAACCACATCTAAAATGATGTTCCAGGCATATTCTGCATTGACTTTATTTTCGAAGTCTTGGAGACTATCTCATTATGAGTTATCTCTTACCTTGTCTTGGTTGGAAAGAGAGGCTAGGTCTTCAGTTCCAACTTAAAATCATCTTGTTACAAACCTTGTTCTGATCTTGGCCAGCTGTTATAATATCTAGCATCTTAAGATGTACTGTAACCTTGGTTTACAATATTCACAGTCCCTTCACCTGAATGCCCTTCACAGATATCCCTTCCCAAAATATGCTTTCAGAATTTTCAGAATTCTCATGGCCTCAAGGAGCAGTTATGCACAACTGCCTTTGTGGTAGTGGTTCATGGCAGGAATTCATCACACAATAATAGCATGGACATCAGTATTACATTGCACCCAGGGTATGCAAGACCAACATGTACAGCACACATCATGAGTACACAGTACACAGTAATAGCTGAGAACTGCCCATCTTTTTGCCTTTTTGTACTTTTCATTACATTTTTTTTCATTTTTTCCTTTTTGCATTGAAACTTTTGGGAATATTAGCTATATTTATTTCTATTATTTTAGTAATAATGCTTACATTTTTAAAATTTAGAAGTCATTTAGCCATGTCTTCATTTTACCATGTCTTCATTTTACCTGCGGTTTTTACCTTCCTCACTTACACAAAAGATCTTAAAATGCTGCAAATATGACCACCTCTCTGTCTCTGAAAAAGAACTAAGTGTCGTTAGTTGCACTTTGTTTTTAAACTCTAAAATATAACTTATTTTCATTTTGCTTGGAGTCAGTCATGTCTTTCTAAGTTTCCTCATTTATCATTGCTTTTTACATGCAACACTTTCATTCTAGGTTCATTCTTTTTTACTAGCATATACTTTTTAGTTATTCTTCAGTGAATGTGTGTGAGTAGTAAAATCTCTCAATTATATTATTCTGAAAATGCCTTTACATTCAGTCTTGAATAATTGTTCTGCTTCTCATATAATTCTATATAAAAAGTATTTTGGCTAGTAGTTTAACATATTCCATTTTCTTCATATTTCTATATTGTCAATGAGAAGTGTGTTGGGAGGTTTAAGCATCATTTTTATAGTTATCCTTTAGTTCTTTTGGTTTTATATTTTCTGACTATACTATAATATCTGAATATACTGTAATACTATAATATCTGACTATACTATTATATCTTGAGAGACTAAAGGAATATATGAAGAAAATATAATGTTGAACATTATTTTTCTTTCATGCCCTACAGTTACATCAATATTCTTTTAAATGGTTTCACTGGGTCTGCATGTAACATCTTCCATTCAATAATTCTCAGTCTTAGATCTACATCATAGCTAAGGTAACCATTTGCAATATACATCTGATTGTATCACCATCTCTGCGTTCTGAGAGAAAAGACCAAAACTGTAAAACAGAAAGAGTTAAAGGTGTTAGATCATCTCCCGAGAATTATCTTGGGACTGTTTCCTTTGGTTTCTGACATCCAGCTACATCAACCACTTCATTGTTCATCCTCTCTTTTGCCCACTTCATTATGAGTCAGTCTCAGAATTTTATGTCAACATGGCTTCTAAAATTAACCTTATCTGATTCCTTGGAAAACCAAATCTCTCTAAGATACATACAATCTCATAACTGCACTTCTCAAAGACTAATATGACTAAATAAAGATATGATTGTATGATATTTATATGGCCTTTTGAGAGTAAAACCTCTTCTTATTTCTCCCAACATTGTAATTCCAACACCTAGCCTAATTTTTATTGTCAGTGGTTATTCAGTGTTTATTTTTAAAGGCTGACTATAAAACAATACTTTTAAAAATTGTTAGTATATTCTCCTTTTTTACCTTACATGCATGCAAGGTATCTATTACCTATTAACCTAAGAAATTGCTTTTTAAGACTTGGCAGACTTGATATATCATTTATACCAGCTTCTCAAGCCCACTAAATTTGCAAATTGCATTACATGTAGTTAATCATCACTTGTCATCTTAAAAGTAGTGGAAATACATCATGAAATTTTGCTTTGGAAAGTGCTTCTTTATAAATATAATTCCTTGGTGTTTAATTCTCTTTTTGGCAAAAAATTATACACTTAAACATTAGTTATATTTATATACATAAAAGTAAATATGATTCAGGAAGCTGCCATCTGGAGAAATAATTTTCCACATTTTGAAAAAGGACTCTCACTGGGAAGCCAAGTCAGTTAGCACCTCAATATTGGAATTCCCAGCCTCTAGAACTATGAAAATTAAACTCCTGTTGTTTAATTCATTAGGTCTGTGGTATTTTGTTTGGTGGTATTTTGTGCCAGTTAATCTTAGTTCTCTGGTGACTGAAAATAATTTTCACAACACCAAGTGTGATATGTCTTTTAATCCTTTTCTAATTAAATGTTGTTTTCTTTGAAAGTTTTTTTTTTCTTTTTTAAGGCAAAGTCTCACTATATAGTTAAGACTGGCCTTGAACTCACTATGTAGCCCATGCTGGCCTTGAACTAACAGCAATCCTCATGCCTCAGCCTCTACAGGTGCTCAGATTACAAGCATGCACCATCGTACCCAGCTTGAAAGAGTTTTTAATTAAAAATATAATTGTACTGATAAAATCTATGTAAAATAAAACCTAACAGATGGAGAAATGTGGAAGTTAGTTTTAATAACAAATGAACTGTGACCAGCTACAGACATAGTTAGTCATTATTATTTAAATGTCATTTTTGTAGGTTTTCACTTCTGTTAAAATTCTAATGTGAAAATTCTTAACTCACTTATTTAAAAAGAAAGAAATAACACTCTTCTAACTGATTCCCCTAATGCTACAGTCATGGAAATAATTTTCTTTGTTTCTTTTTCTTCTGGGAGTATGGATGGTGCCACAGCTAACAGCATGGAAATGCACTCATAGATTCATTACGCTGTAGTTCCAACCACTACAATAAGGTAAGTGGGTCAAGTTTGTCCATGGAGATATTTTCAAGGGACGTATAAAATTGCATGCACAGACATATGTGTGTGTGTGTGTGTATGAAGCTTTTGACATTTCTTCAAAGAAACTTTTTTATAACATGACATCTTTGTGCCAACTAGGATTTGTATTCACCTTCTATACCATATGTCTAAAATTATGAGGTCATATAGGTCATAGCTATTGTTTTTCACTTGTGTAGTAAAAGACCAAACACAAATGATCTGAGGCCAACATGGCAGCTCACGGCCACCAGAGCTTTGCAGTCCTTCTATTTTGCTGCTTTGGCCACTTTGGTATTATAGACTAATATAACTGTGTCTGTCTCAAGTTTGTATATCAAAGCCCTGACTTCCTGTGTGATGACACTTGGAAATGGGATCTTTGGGAGGTAACTGGACTAGATAAGATCCTGAAGTTTGGGTCCTTGTAATGGGATTGGAGTTTTTGTAAGGAGAGACAAGAGACAGCTTGACTTTCTTCCCTTCCACATGTACAAATTGAGAAAGGCTATGTGAGGACAGAGAGAAGAAGCCTTTTATCAGATGAGAAAAGGGCTCTCACTGGGAAGTCAAGTCAGCTGGCACCTAAATATTCGAATTCCCAGCCTCCAGAATGTGAAAATTAAACCGCTGTTGTTTAAGTCACTGGGTCTGTAGTATTTTGTTTGGTGGTATTTCGTGTCATTTAATCTTACGTCTCAGCTTGACTGCATTAGGAGACTTCAGGAGAGGCAATTGGATCATGGGACTGCTGTACTCATCAGTGATTAACCCTCTTATGCTCATGGCTGAATGTGCCATTAGGAGGTGTGGCCCATAGGGTGGGTCACTTGAGACTTGCCACTGATGGTGTATCTTCCAGTCAAACTCCTCCTTTGTGCTCTTCTTCCTGGCTGTCGTGAAGTGAGAGGCTTTGTTCCACCACAGTTTCCTCCATGATGTCCATGCTTTGGAACCTAATGAGGTTGGACTGAACCCTCTGAAACCATGAGATGAATAAGCCATTTTCCTCTTCAGGTTGTGAATGTCAGCTATTTTGTCCCAGCAACAGAAAAGCTGACCAAGCTAATACAGTAACCTCAGCTAATACTTGTAGTACATGGTTCCACTGTCAACTTTCCTCTTTGGCCCAGATTTCTGCTTGAAAGTAGGAGAAAGGGGAAGGACAATGTGCACCTCCTAAAAGTCCCACCCAGTGACATTCACTTAAACCTTATGGATGCAAGGAAGCTGGGAAATATAACTCCTTACTAAGAGACTTTACCCAGGGTTCTGTAAAGAGAAATGTACTTGGGAAGGTACCTAGCCTTTTTTGTCAGCATGCATGTGTCTCTTCTCCAGAACCAGGTGGTATGTGTTTGCATGCTAGCTGAACAGACTTGAAACAATTTGATTCAATCTTTGACACTAGAAGACAGGTTTCTAGGAGACATTGGTTTAGGCCCACTAATTTTTTTCTGAACCGTGGTGCCATCTGTTGTGTTCATTAAATGTACTGCTTGTGTCTAAGCACATTCTTTTTTTGGTGGAGTTGTATTGGATATATAATAGAAAAATTCAAAAATTGCATTTCCTGAGAAATTTTTTAAAAGCCAGTTTATATGTTAAATTCCTTTATAAATAGATATCTTTAAATTCTATTCTTTTCCCTGCAGTTTAGTAAAATTAAGGAACATCAGTTCAGCACCAACAAGACGATAAGTCATATCAGTTAAATTATTTGTGAATGATGTTTAACTTATGGAGTAAACATGAGGATATTGAACTGATGTATAATCATGCCCACTCCAGCAAGTGAATAATGCCAGAAACTGAGCAGATATTTATAATGTTCCTAGTTCCCCCATACCTCAGTAAATAAAACAAATAAAATGCAAAATATTAATGATTTAATTTTGGAAATTTCCAGTTTGAAAAAGGAAACTTTCCACATCTTTGGCATGATTAAAAGTTATGTTCACATTTCTGTTTTTGTTTTCATCAGTGGTCTCTGTTTCTGTAGACAATCAAAGAGAATGACCATAGATTAGTACTAATGAGATAATTTATTGAGATAATTAAGATGTAAAATGTTATATAAAATGTGATGTATAAGGTTAAAAAAAAAGTATCTGTGAGGTCTGTTTCTCCTGATAGAAACTAAAATAGTGATTCAGATAAGCTTTCTCTAATATATGGCTCATATATATATATTTTTTGAGAAACACATTTCTTCTTCCAGACAAAACTGGGATTGCCATATGAACTCAAAGCAGTTACTTTTTTTTATTTATTGTGTAAGCATTCAAGTAGTCCTTGTTGCTGCATTTTCCAGGAATGACTCAGAATTCTGTCAACTGTGGTCTTTGCATTACATGAGGCATGTTATAGTTTGTGCCTAGGTGGCCCCCTCAATCCTCATGCAGTCATGGAGGTGGCTGAATCTAGCATTTTTGATTGGTTCATTGTCTAGCACCGCAATTAGCAGTGTGAATGCTGCACCTGCCCAGGGGTGCAGTCGGCATACAATAAAAGGGAGGAAAGGAGACATATTTGCCCCTCCTCTTTTGCTTTTCTGCTTTTGTTGCGTGTGGGCTGCCACTAACAGCTGCCCCTCAGTCATGCCATCCTGCCTTGGAGCCAACTGAGTATGGACTGAAACCTCCAAAATTGTAAGAAATAAACCTTTACTTCCTTCATTTTGGGTGTCAGGTATTTTATCTCAAAAATGAGAAAAAAGTAACCAAGACAGAATTTGGTACCAGAGAAGTGGGGTCATTCCTGTGACTGTACCTGATCATGTGGTTCAAGAGCCTTTGGGAATGGCTTGTGGGAAGAGTTTGGAAAGGTTTGGAGATGTTGCTTGAATGTGTACAGCTGGAATATCTTAAGCTGTTCTGTATGGGAGATTCAGGTCAGAGCTCAGGAGACCAGAAGTTTGATAGAGAGCTTGCCAGTAAAGACCTGGCTCAGGAGGTTTCTGCTGGGAGGAAGGACTGCATTGGTTGTTGGACTCCAGATGATGTGTGTTATGGCTTGACAGAAAGTTTGTCTACATTCTGCTCATGTCCAGACTTTGTCTGAGACAGAGATTAAGGGCAGTGGACTGATTAATCTGACAAGAGAAATTTCAAGACAGTTGAATGTTGAAGCAGTGGCATGGTTATTGTTGGGGGCTTTTAGACAGATTTATGTTGGAAATCAAGAGCAAAGAGCCCTTCAGGATGATTCAAAATGTTGTGAGTTGGACCAGAAAACTGTGGACTATAAAGATACAGCTGAGACCTCGATTGCTGAGAAGGAACAAAACAATAAAAAAGATGGCCTGGGGGCATTCCAAGAAGCAGCTGGTCTCCACCCTTTGTAGCCTCAAAACTGCAGAAGTGAAAGACTTTGCTCAGAGGAGAAATCTGCAGAGCACCACATTCCAGAATGGTGGCAGAGGCCACATGAGGTTCCAGAATGGCAGCAACATAGAGTCTGTTTTTCACAATCTGATTCAGAGTGCTCAGTGATCCAGGAACTTGACCCCCACAGCCAAGAAAGAGGAAAGCCTGGCTACTTCTCCAACTGGCAGCAGACCTTGGCAGCATCCATGTGATGCTAGTTTTAGGTGCATGGAAAAAATGAACATGTTCTGAGATTAAAAAGGCTTCCACTCTGATTTCAGAGGGCCTGGGAGGTCAGGTAGTGTGCCCCTGAGAGGGCAGTGTGTGAAGCTGTGAGTGTGAAGCCAAAGGTGCAGTAGAGAATCCAGAAGTTTGAAAAATCCAGGAGTATGGATCATCTAAGGAAAGTTGCAAGGACTGAGCAGAGTGGACCTAAGAGAGAAGCTGTGGGAAGCTAAAGCCCCTGGAAGTGCCATGGGAGTGGAGTCACTCAAGCCTTTTGGAGCTTGCAACCAGATTGCTTCAGATACTGAGCATGAAACTCCAGTAATTAGTGTTTGCCCTGCTGGATTTTGGACTGCCTTTGGTCCCACTCTTCTGCATCCCCCTGTTTATACCCTTTGGAATGGTAATGTTTATCTTGTGCCACTGAATGTTGGAAGTGTTTAACTTTGTTTTCATTTATACAGGAGTTTACAGCTAAGAGTTTACCTTAGATCTTGGAGGAGACTTGGGACTTGGACTTTTCAGCAATGTTGAAACTGTTAGGACTTTGGCAACTCTTGGAGATGGACTAAATGTCTTTTGCATAAAGGATGTACATGAGTCTTTGGGGGATTAGGGGTGGAATGTTATGATTTGTGTCTATGTGGCCCCCCTAAGACTCATGCAGTCATGGAGGTGGCTGAATCTAGCATTTTTTGATTAGTTTGTTGTCTAGCACTGTGATTAGCAGTGTGAATGCTGCACTTGCCCAAGGGTGGAGTCAGCATACAATAAAAGGGAGGGAAGGAGGCCTGTTTGCCCCTCCCCTTTTGCTTTTCTGCTCTTGTTGCTTGTGGGCCACCACTAACAACTCCTGTCAGTCATGCTGCCCTGCCTTGAAGCCAACTGAGTATGGAGTAAAACCTCCAAAACTGTAAGAAATAAACCTTTCCTTCCTTCATTTTGGGTGTCAGGTATTTTGTCTCAACAATGAGAGAAAGGTAACCAAGACAAGGCATATACTGAGCTTCTCAAAATATCTGTTCATGGGTTTTAGGAGACAAGGTTCTTCAATCCTTTTCCTTCAAACTCAGTATGTAGCTTTCTCCAAAGAAACTTTGGTAGCATAATTTCTAATACTTTTATGCCTTTGCTATACATGAAGGAATAAATTAAGTAACTGGTTTCTTGATATCTTATTTATAAATATTGCATGTAGACCAGGACTTTCTTTGAAATGTGGCACTTTAATCTCATGGTCATGGTGTCTTCACAGAATATCCATTTCATGCTTTTATTCTTTGATTTGATTGGTTTAAGTCTGTTTTCTACTATTTGATTGAAATACGTGAGAAGATATCAACAGCTTTTTTGAAGAAACCAAAGGACATTAAGGTATCCATTGTTGATCTCTTATTGTTTGATTTGAAGGCCTGTAATGCTTTCACTCTTTTGCTTTATCTGGTTTTATATTATCTTGTTTTGTTTGAGTTTATTGTGTGTGAATGTATGAACAACCATTTCAAAGAAAACAACAGACACTAGGGTAGTCATTGTTGATTTCCTGTCATTGTTTGAAAGACCTGTATTGCTTGCAGTGTTCTGTTCTGATATGCTTTGCTGTGTTTAACTCTGTTTTGTTTTGGTTTGGTTTGTTTTATTCTCTTTAAAAAATATCCATTTCAAACTAAGTAAACATTCCTCTATAACTGTTTACCATGGCATAGGATGGTGGGAGCCATCAGTACTATTACTGGGGTAGTGGCTAAAGGAAATTTCACTTCTGTTATATTCTTTTATGGGAATAATCTATTTGTATATGTATAAAATTTAAAAACATTTTCAAGTTATTTCCTACATGGAAAATAAGTTTTTCCATTACTGTTTATCATGGGGTTCTGTAGATATTAGTAGAAAAGAGTATTTCTACTCTTTTTGAGAAGGGTTGGTTTGCTTGTTTCGGTATTGCAATTGACTCACCTTGTCATTATAGGTTTATCAACTCAGTGTCTAATATAGAACATCTCTCACTATAACCCCTTTCTGTAAGAAATTTCTGATTTTTCTTAAATTTTATCCTTTAGAGAAATTTTAGAATCAGCATTCACAATCACAATCAATTATGTGAGCATCTTTGCTTTTAACCTCCATAATCTGAGAGATAAAAAGAAGAAAGAGATTCACATAATTACACTTTCCCTCTCTGAAAATAACCATTTCCTTCTTTCTCCTACAAATTTTCTTATGGGAGACACTGAACAATAAATTCCCTCTAGTCTCTAGTATATACTAGTACTATGTAGCATGTGTATACAAATGAATTTGTGGCTTAATTATATTTACATATAATAGCTAGAAAAGATCTCATGCTCAGCTTTATTCCCCTTGTGTTACACATGAATTACCATGTGCACATGGAACCATCCATCTCTTGCTATGTCATACTCTTCCAGTGACAGTTTAGCAAGTCTTTATCTTCACAGATAAAGAAAACATTGTAACAATATAAGTGCCCAGAGAATCCCTTACTCCATTTCTAAAATATGTACCTATAGTTCCCTGCACACTCTGTTTCCTACTTTTCTCATTTAAAATCATGGTAACTTCTCCAGGTGAACACGTAAATATTAAAGTTATATAATTATGTGGCAACAATAGTAGTAAAACTGAAAAGAACAAAATAGAAAAGCTCTCTGAATAAGATTTTAATTATTTTCTTCATTGTGTCATATTTTTCCAAGTCTTTTTATATGACTAAGAAGAGAATAAATTGTATCCTCAGTTTCTGGCCTATTGCAAAGAGCACTGGAATCCAGAATTGTTTCAAGTTTTCGCCAATCATTTCCAGTGAGAGAAGTTAAAAACTTATCTACAATATTTTAAAGTAGCATTTTGCTACTTCTATCTGTATCATCTCCAGAATTCAGCAATTTGCTGCCAAGTACTTTCTTCAAATAAAATATTTAGCCAGTCTTGTTTTTGGTTAGTTCTGACTCATCAGTTATTTTTCTCAGTTTGTTAGTAAGAGATGGGACTGGGGATACAGTTCAGTGGCACAGCACTTCCTGGCAAGCACGAGGTCATGAGTTTGATCCCAGGTACAAAAAAAAAATTATTAAGAGACAACAGTGAAAATTTTTTTCTGTTATTCCCTACAGTCATTCCTTCATCTCTAAATTAAAAGCCAAACTGAAGGTATGAGTGTTTTCTTGTCTACCCCATTGTTTTATAGGCACTAGTATGGTAACTCATAGACATTCAGAGAATTCTTGTTAATAATGTAACCATATGTCTACATTTGGACACTACGTTAGTGGTCACCATGTTCTTTGAAGTAATGAGAAGTTTTCATGAAGGTATATGTGAAAAAATCCATGGTCCACAGACTTTAGCTGTCTCAGCTTTTGTGAGCTGGAAAAACGAAGCAATTTGAAATCACTGGAGACATTTTTGCCATCGGTGTCTTCTTCAAAGAAATTAAAAATGCTCAAAAAGGACATTGCTAGTAAAGTTGGAGATTGTATTAGTCATTTTGGCCTCACATATGTATCCATTTCACCTTTCATAAGGCCTCCCTTCCCCTTTTCACACCTGCTGAGACACCCCTTTCTATCAACTTCTCCTTCTAAGTCCTCATTGTATCCCAGGATATTTATTACTCAAAACTTAAGATTTCCCACTTTTCTACCAAGTTCCATCCTTTTACATCAAATTCATCTACCCATGTATTCTGTAAATATTTAATGAACATCGACTATTACCAGGATTATTTCAGACACAAAACAAAAAGCTATCCCTGCCAAAAACATAGCTGGCTACTTTGTTAGCTACTCTTCTTGGCTGTCTTAATATGTCAGATTCAAAGGCAGTAAGTATATCATTGTTCAGAGCATGATTGGAAGACAAACTGTCTGTATTTAGATGTTAGCTGTAGCTTTCTTTGTAAACAAAATATTGTAATTAGACTGTGTTCAGTTGCATCCTCTATAATTGTAGTATTTACCTCATAGAAAGCACAATAAGCATTTTATTAGAAAATTCTTCAGATTCTTAACATAACCCTAGTACATATTGAGCATTCACTAAATATCAGTTATTAAGAGTAGGGCCCTAAATAGTCTACACATCTTTGGTTTGGAGATCTGAAGATCATAGCAGATGTTACGGTTTGTGTATGGATGGCCCCCCCCAAGCCTCATGTAGTCATGGAAGTGGCTGAATCTAACATTTATGATTGATTCGTTGTATAGCACTGGGATTGGCAGTGTGAGTTCCGCACCCGCCCAGGGGTGGAGCTGACATACAATGCAAGGTCAGAATGAGCGCGTTTTCCCTCTTTGGTGCGGTTTGCTCTTGCCGCTTGCAGCCGCCATGAACGGCTGCCCTCTTTTGCTCTGGCTGCTGCCTTGAAGTGTTGCCCCAGTGCCATGCCACCCTGCTTTGGAGTCAGCTGATTATGGACTAAAATCCACAGAAACTGTAAGCTAAATAAACCTTCTCTTCCCTGATTTTGGGTGTCAGGTGTTTGTCTCAGCAACCAGAGAAAAGTAACCAAGACAGCAGAAATATGAAAATTATGCCAGGGTATGCTGTGCCAGTTACAACTTTTCTGTCTCTGTATTCAGTGAGGTTAATTGATATTAGTTCTTAGATTTATTGGTTGATGGTTTGGGATAGTGAGTAGGTTTTAGTAATTTATAATTACAGAAGTTAAGCACAACTGACCTTTGAAGTCAGACAGAACCAGGGTGAAATCTTTCTTTGCAAATGTGTGCTGCCACATGATCTTGTATAAAACAGAGTTAATGATTCTACCAACTATTCACTCATTTATTCAATATTTACTAGGCACTTCCAGCATGCCATGCACTATTGTGGGCCCTGGGTGTACAGCATTAAGCCAAGCATACGTGGTTCTAGTACTGGTGGTATCTATAGTTTGATGAGATAAGGAGGAGAAAATTTCAGACTTATGGAAAGAGTCCAACAGTCTAGTGATTGACTGATCCATCCAGTCTCAGTCCTGGACAAAGCAGAAGAACCTCAAAGAGCTCTTCCAGGAACCTACGGTGCATGTGACAAAATAAGATTATTTAAATAAGTGCACTGCAAACATCAAAACCCTTATCTGGACTTCTAAAAAGTGTACCATTGAGTTTAGTGCAAAGCCTCTAGATCAACAAAAAAATCTAAATGGATTTATAGGAAAATATTTTTTAAAGATATGGGAAATCTATGTGACAAACATTTGTGACTTTAAACTTCTTTCTTCGTTAGAAGGATTGGAGCCTGAGAATATTTTTTTTGTAGAATTATATCAATTTTTAAATTTGTAATTAACAGCATTAATCAGCAGAATTTTTTTCCAGATATATAAGCCAGGAATATTTCTGTTATTTCATGGTGAGTTCATGAAAGGCCATTCATGTTGATTTGAAGGTCTGTATGACTCTGGATTTTTTAATATTTTAAAACCACCTGTACCATCAGAAATCTTTTGGGCACTGCAGCCAAGGCCTGAGATAAAATTCAGCTCAGACCGAGAGCTTGCTGAAAATGGGTGCATGATTGCTTGCATTTTCCATGTGTGCTCATGAAATTATGAAGACAGTCAGATGTTAGGGGTGGTGGCTGAAGCTGGAGATCGATCCCACATGCAAGCATGGAGCAAGTATGGTCCCAAGAATAAAGAACATGTAAGGCAAGCCATGCAAACAAGCTGCCCTAGTCCAGAGAACACCAAGCCCTTAGATTTCAAGGGAGACAAATTGGTAAGCAACAGGGTGTCACGTGACCTTAACTTGCTAAATGTATAAATAAAAGCATTACATTGGTTGAGCACTTCCTTTCCTCCAATCAGGAGAGAGGGCTCTACCTGACTTCAGCTTTTGTCTCTTATCTTTATTTCTCTATCCTCTCACTATCCTTCCCCCTGAAAAGTTTAAGAGCTGTGCAGGACATGGCAACCACATAGATTGCAAAGGATTCTTTCTTATTTTTCTCCCTGCCCTCAGTTGCTCTAGGAGCAGGAGTTTCACACACCTAGCTGATGACTCTAATATCTGTGTTATCTGTGTTACCTGAAAGCTCTCTTTCTCTCTCTCTCTCTCAAGATCCAGGCCACACCTGTAGTTGCCCCATAAGTCCTTGAAACTCGCCATGTTCAACAGTTACATTCATTAATTTCCTTACCAAACTCTACCCTTACCTCCTGTCTTAGATTAATATTTCACTATTCAGACAGCTCCACAAGACTGAAATCTATGGTTCCCATCAACTCCTGAATATGTGACAATATCCATATTCCAGGACTCATAGTGGACAATTGCAGAAGAATAAGATTTCAGTAGAGAAGATTTGAATAACCTATCATGAGAAAAATTCTCAATTTGGGTGACACTTTCACAATCCTTTGTGGGGTTGTGTAACTTGCTAAAAATGTAAATACTTCATTACTATCATCATGATTGAAAAATCACCTTCAGGGTGTATTGTCAATTTTTAAGGAATCGAGAATAGAACTATTTTACCATTAGCTAAATTCTAGATTTATTTGAATTTCATCAGGTTTTCCATTGGATTCAAAGCAGGATACCACACTGTATTTAGTCATTTTATCACATCATATAGTCATTTTATCACATCATACCTTGTTTTTTTTTTTCTTTCTTTCTTTCTTTCTTTCTTTCTTCTTTCTTTTTCTTTCTTTGGAACTGAGAATTGAACTCAGGACCTTGTGCTTGCCAGGCAGGCACTATGCCACTGAGCTATATCCCCAACCCCTCCATGGCTTATTTTCTATGACAGTTTCTCAGCCTTTTCTTTTTTTACATGACCTTAATAATTTTTTTTCTCTATACAGGAAATACATTTATTTCAAAAGGAAATTCAGAGACTAAAATCAAAGTATGGACAATAGTAGCTATGCAGCATGAACCTAAAAACAACCTGGAGTAGCCATCCTATTTTTATACTAAGCAGACATCAAGCCAAATCTGACCAGCAGGCACAGAAAGTCACTACATAATGGTTAAAACAATTCAATAGGAAGGGCTTAAAACTGTATACATGCACTAAACACCAGTACACACAACTTCTAAAAACTAGTGAATATAAAAGGTCAGTTAAACAGCAACACAATTATCATTTGTACAATGTCTCCCAATTGGTTTTTCTGATGTTTTTTCATGATTCTACTGCGGTTTTGGATTTTTTGAAAGAATGTCATGGAAGTGAAATGCCTTTATCATTACATAATATCAGGGTGCACGTGATACTGTGCAACATCACTGGTGATGTTTGCCTTCATCCCCTACCTCAGGTAATCTGCTAAGTTTATCTGATGGAAAGTTATTAGTTTTCTGATTGCATACTATACTGGGAATACCTAAAAGATTCAAATTTTCCACAATGCTTTATTTGCCTTTCTTTTTTGTAGTTAACACATACCACCTTTTTCTAAGAAAAAGTGGAAAACAAGCTGGGTATGGTGGTTCATGCCTATAATCCCAGTACTCAGAAGGCTGAGACAGGAAGATTGCTGGAAGTTCAAGGCCAGCCTGAGATACATACTGAGTTAAAGGACAGTCCAAACTACATAGAAAGACCCTGTCCAAAAAAAAAAAAAAAAGAAAGAAAACAAATTTCTTTGAATTTCTTCCTAGAATCTAACATAACCCAAAGTCAACTTCTTAATAAACTTTTATTTGATATCAAAATATGACTCAATATACACCCTTTACATCAATATCATGACTCATAATTGTAATGAATTTGAGCTATTGTCATTGATTGACTAAATTTCCTAGGTCTTATAAAAGCTAATTTATATGGATAGTCTTTCTGACACAAAATAATTAAGCACTCACAATAGCTCTTTTACATAGCAAAGTATGTGCAATGTACTTATGCAGCTTTTCAAAAATTTTAACAAAAAGAAACATTTGACATATAAGTGATGGATTCTGATTTGTGGGGAGCCATTGAAGCTGGAAATTGATCACACATCCAGGGGTGGGGCATGACCATCCTAAGAACAAAGAGTGCCTAAGTATTAAAATTGCATAGAACCTCTCAAAGTTCTGTTGTCAGTGAATATATGTATATGTGTCACAGTTTTTAAAGCTAAAGTATTTATATTGACCCCTTTCCCACTAACGGTTATCTAGCTCAAGACTTTTTCAGCTATGTTCCACTCAGTCATATCTGCACACTCTCTGAACACCTAAAGCACATTAGAAAATTGCAGAATACCACAGACTAGGTAATTTGTAATGGATAAAGTTTTATTCAGCTCATGGTTCTGGAGGTCTAAAGTTGAGAAGCCCATCTGGTGATGGACTTTTTGCTGGTTGGGACACTCTGCAGAGCCCTTAGACAGAGCAGAGAGGACTGAATACAAAGACTGAGCCCAAGATGGGCATACAATTTTTTATTTTATTTTGTCTAAAGAATACTGGCAACTTTTGTGTCCCCTTCTTTCATGTAACTTTTAGCTCAGTTAGCTTTATATACTCTATTACCTACTCAGACCTTCAATTCCTATTTTTAGTTACCATCTCTTGGGCGTTCTTGATCAATCCCTTCAATTGGCTACAGGACAGGCCCAGGCCCATCCTTGTCTATCAGTTGTGGTATGGTCTCCAAGGCATCACTGTCATAGCACTGAACATCAGTTTCTTGAGAGGTGGAAACAACTCTTTCTGTGGGTCTTGGTCCATGATATGGCTGGACAGCATGCTGTTGTACACAGACAGGCCATTCAGCATTCTCTGGAAAAATGCAAGCATAGCCTCAACTCCAAAATAGCACTGGGCTGTGTCCCTTCCATTATCCAGTATGAAGATCTTTCCAACGGACCCATCCTAGCTTCTCTTATTTTACCTGATTGAATTGTCTTTCTGCTGCAGTACTTTCATCCTTTGTAGGATTTTAAAAATTAAGAGTATATACTGCCAAGTGAAGTCTATTATGAGGTATAAATTTTATAGGGTATGATTCCCTCTTTTGTTTTTGTAATTGAATTTTGAACATAGGGTGAGTAAACATTTAACAATTTTTAGCCTGTTGAATGGCATCTGAGGGGTGAAGAGTGACAGTAGCTAGAAATCTGTCTATTGTAGTATTTCCTTCAGTGAGGGGCCCTGGCAATTTCAAATGAGAACATAAATCTCCAATAAAACAGGGGACATGACGTGACCAAATAGCAAATTGGAGAGTGAAATAAATGAAAAAGATCTTTCTGCTTGGTATGAATGATGGCAGTTTTAAGGTGGCACATCACACTGCAAATATAAGCACTATCTGAAGAAAGGGTTAATTGGAGTTGATGAATGATCTTGGGCAGCGGCACCACAATCCCTTGAAATTATACTATAAAGCTACCATAATAAAAACAATATGGTACTGGTGGAAAAAAGAAGACCTGAGGAACAATGGAATAGAATAGAAAATGCAGAAACAATTCCAAGGGGCCAAGCAGATTCATTAGAAGAAAGATAGCTTTGTGAATAAATGATGCTGGACAAATTGGATTTCCACATGCCAAAGATTAATCCTAGACCTGTATCTCTCACTATGCAGTAAATTAAAATGGATCAAACATCTAAATATCAAAACAGAAACACTAAATCTGATGGAAGGTAAAATAGATACAACTCTTGAAGACATAGGTGTAGGCAGAGAATTTATGAACAAACTGCCAATTGTAAAGGAAATATTATAAAGAATCAACAACTGGCATCTTGTATGTAAATAACATCTCATTAGATATTTAAGTTGCCAGTGTCTTGATGCTAGATTTTCTGTTTCACACCTCTAAGAAATAATTTTTTTGTAAAGCGAAGAAACCTATGGAATTTTGGAATGGTCAGCTACAATGCATTAAGACAAGGTCCATAAATACATTTTGGTAAATGATATTGTATACCAACAGCCATGCCAGGATCCAGATAACAAAAGCATACACATTTGTTTGCTAATGCAACTTGACAGATGTACATGTCCTTGTGCATGCATATTCCTACTTCCTCTTCCTCACAAAAATCACATAATCATTGCCATGGCTAACCAGTGGAAGTGCATGCAATGGAGTTCTGTTTACACTAGTGTCAATACATTCAGTTGGAGCCAATGACAAAGATAAATGTATATGTGTAATTCTAAAGAGTCCTGCAAATGTAGGTTGGTTCTGAAACCCAAAGGCTTCTGTACATATTTTCAACACATCTGCTATTAAATTTTGGGAAGCACAATAAAGTATGAAATATCTTTAAATATTTTAAGTATTTAAATATTAAGCTTTTTAATTAATACATGCTTGAAATACATGGTCCCACTCATCTTATGGAGCAGGCATATATATTTAACATTGTTATGATTTCCCTTCTCCTCACCCACTACCCTCCCTCTAGCCCCAGATCCCTTTACCCCATTTCATCATCATTATTTACTTCATGTTTGTGACATATAAAGATAGCATTCATGGTGGGTAGTTGATGTATGACGTCAAATCCTTTTACATCACCTTTTTCCCATTCTTGGCCTACTGATTCCAACCCATTTGCCACAGAACTATCTCTCTGTGTGCTCCTATATGCCCATTAACAGATGCATGAAGAAAATATGGTATCTATACATAATGGAACATGATATGGTTGTAAAGGATAAATTCTAGACATTGATAAGAAAGTGGATTCACCTTGAAAACATGTTAAATGTATTACTGATCAGAAAAACAAGCTTAAGTGCTTTTAAAATGTTGAGTTTTCTGAACATGTATATAGTAACTTTGTCAAAATGGGATGAAATGAATTTGTGATGTCAATATTTTAAAAACTATCCTCAAACAACTATTTTAAATTTTCAATGAATCAAGTATGTTTTCCTAAAATACAGAATATTTTCAGGTTTACAATATACCACAACCTATGGACCAACTAATACTGAATATTTTCAGAAAAAAATACAGTACAAACTAAATTGCATTTGTAAAAAGTGAAGAAAGGAAAGTTTCGGTGGACATATCATGAAACCAGTCATTATTTTTGCTAAATTTAATTGTATTCATTAAACAAGAAATAAAAATAATATATTGATAGTGTACAGTGTAATGTGTTAGTGTTTATATTGTGAAGTTACCACATTCTTCATTGGTAGCATTTGCATCACCTAAGACAATTACCTTTTGGGAATGTGAAGAAAATACTAAAAACAACTTCTAGCAAACTAATGTTATGTGCCACTGTATCAGTCACTGTAATCACTATGGGACCTATGTCACTTTATACTCTGCAAGAGAAACAGTTTTCTTATTATTAACATCTCTCAACTTTCCCACCCACACACATGGCAACCATCACTAAACTCTCCGCTTCTTTGAAGTTGTCAATTGTTACTAAAAACAAGTATGATGGTTTAATTTCCCCATGTGTAGCATATTTCATGTACTGACCTCTTAGTTTATCTACATTGTCAGAAACAAAGGATTTTTAAGACTCAATTTCATTCTATGAATAAATTTAGCTTTCCCATTCAACTGAGTCAATGATATGCATGTAAAATGTCCCTTGAAGGCCATGTACTGAAGACTTGAATACAAAGTGCTGTTATATCAAATTTACGATTATTATACAATTTCCAACTTCATCAATGCATTAATCCATTAATATATCAGAGGAAGGCTGCCTCTGCATGTGTGCTTTGAAACAGTGTATCTCACTCCTAACACACAACTCTTCTGTCTCTGTCACTCTGATTCCTAACTTTCATATTCAGAATTTACTCTAAATCTCATTTTATTTTTGCATTCTGAGGTTATGAAAATCATAAAAAGCTTTCACACATTATTTACATAGGCTTTCTCTTCCATGAGGATTCTTTCATGATTTTCAAGGTAAATGAAAAAATAGGGTTCCCATATTTATTGCATACATATGGCTTCTCTCATGTGAATTCTTTCATGAACTTCAACACACTAAGAAAAATAAAACATTTCCCACATCGTTGACATATATTGATTCTCTGTCCTGTTAATTTTTTCAGATAAGCAGTAATACCTGTGTACTGAAAGTTTTTGTTTTTTCAGACAGGGTCTTGCTATGTAGTTCAGGCTGACCTTTAACTCCCCACATAGCCCACAGTGGCCTCAAACTCAGTGATCCTTCTGCCTCAGCAGCCCAAGTGCTGGGATTACAGGTGTGTACCACTACACCAGGCAAGATTTTTTTAAATGTTACATACAAAGAAAAGCTTCTCTGTGTATTTTCATGTCAGTGCAAGTCACTTATGAGTTAATTCCTGTCTTAAATATTTTAATGCCTATGATGATTACTAGAGTAACTGAAGGCTTTCCCATATTGCTTACATACACAAGGTTTCTACACTGTGATTCCTTTCATGTCTTTGACATCGACTGTGTCTGCTAAAAGCTTTCCCACATTGTTTACATGCATAAGGTTTCTCCCCAGTGTGAGTCCTTTCATGTATTTTACATTCACTGCGCCTGCTGAAAGCTTTCCCACATTGGTTACATACATATTGTTTCTCCCCAGTGTGGGTCCTTTCATGTGTTTTACAATGACTGTGTGTCCTGAAAGCTTTCCCACATTGCTTACATAGATATGGCTTCTCTCCAGTGTGAGTTCGTTCATGTATTTTATAAAGACTCTGAGTCCTGAAAGCTTTTCCACATTGCTTACACACACAGGGTTTACCCCCAGTGTGAGTTCGTTCATGTCTTTGACAGTAACTGTGTGTGCTGAAAGCTTTCCCACATTGCTTACATAAGTAGAGTTTCTCCCAAGTATGAGTCCTTTCATGTTCTTGACAATATCTGTGTGTGGTGAAAGCTTTCCCACATTGCTTACATACATAGGGTTTCTCCCCAGTGTGAATTCTTTCATGTATTTTACACTCACTGTGCCTACTAAAAGCTTTCCCACATTGGTTACATACATAGGGTTTCTCCCCAGTGTGAATCTTTTCATGCCTTTGACAATTTTTGTGTGTACTGAAAGCTTTCCCACATTGCTTGCATAAATAGGGTTTCTCGCCAGTGTGAGTTCGTTCATGTGTTTTATAAAGACTCTGTGTCCTGAAAGCTTTCCCACATTGCTTGCATACATAAGGTTTCTCCCCAGTGTGGGTCTTTTCATGTGTTTTACAATGACTGTGTGTCCTGAAAGCTTTCCCACACTGCTTACATATGTAGGGTTTCTCCAAACTGTGAGTTTGTTCATGTCTTTGACAACGACTCTGTGTGCTGAACCCTTTCCCACATTGGTTACATATATATGGTTTCTCCCCAGTGTGAATTCTCTCATGTATTTTACATTCACTGTGCCTGCTGAAAGCTTTCCCACATTGCTTACATACATAGGGTTTCTCCCCAGTGTGAGTCCTTTCATGTATTTTATATACACTGTGTGTGCCGAAAGCTTTCCCACATTGGTTACATACAAAGGGTTTCTCCCCTGTGTGGGTCCTTTCATGTCTTTGACAAGAACTATGTGTGCTGAAAGCTTTCCTACATTGCTTACATACAAAGGGTTTCTCCCCACTGTGAGTTAGTTCATGTCTTTGACAATGACTCTGTGTGCTGAAAGCTTTCCCACACTGCTTACAAACGTAAGATTTCTTTCTAAGGTGAGTTCGTTCATGTCTTTGACAAAGACTCTGTTTGATGAAAGCTTTGCCACAGTGCTTGCATACATAAGATCTCTCCCCAGTGTGAGTTTGTTCATGACTTTGACAATAACTCTGTGTGCCAAAACCTTTCCCACACTGCTTACAAACATAGGATTTCTTCCCAAGGTGAGTTCGATTATGTCTTTGACAAAGACTCTGTTCGATGAAAGCTTTCCCACAGTGCTTGCATATATAAGATTTCTCCCCAGTGTGAGTTTGCTCATGACTCTGACAATAACTCTGTGTGCTCAAACCTTTGTCATATTGCTTACATGCACAGGGCTGTACCCCAATGTGAGTTATTTCATGATTACCTACTGATGTACTATCATATAAGGATTTCCAACAATGTTGATATACATAGGATTTTGATCCAGTGTGAGTTCTTTCATGTTTCTGAACATCATGGTGAGAATTAAAACCTTTGCCACACTGTGCACATATAGAAGTGTTGACCCTATTGTGATTTTCTTCCTGGATTTGAACACAGTTGGGTGCACTGAAGGTTCTCACTTCTTGCTTATATACAAAGGATTTCTCTTCAG
>RJWT010013378.1:0-21796 GCA_004365215.1 Cuniculus paca | reverse complement strand
CATAGTTTTAGTGCTTAACTGGTACTTGACCTAGTACTTTCTCAATATAAGTTGTTGAATAAGGAAAATAAAAAATCATTACAGCTTACATCATTATGAAGTGAAATGATGCTGCTTGGTTCAGCCAGTCCTTCCTCTTCAGCCTCATCTTACCTCTCTGTGTCCCATGTAAGCTGGCCTCTCAGTACCACCAAGGGCCCTTATTCTATTGTGCTATGGGACGTTGCCATTTGTACCTTGTCTCTGAAATGAATTCTCCTGCCTGTTCTCCAGATCTCAGCTCAGGGCTTGCTACTTCAAGGACATCTTACTTGACATATCCTGTTATAGACTGAATGTTTTCACCTCCAACCCCCCTTCCCAATTTATCTGTTGAATGTTAACTTCCAATGAGAGGATGTGAGGAGATAGGGCAATTAGGCAATTATGGTAATTAGAGTTTGAGTTAAGGGAGTCAGGGCCCTACGATGGGATTAGTGTACTTATAAGAGCAAAAAATAAAACCAAGCCCCTGAGCCCAGGTGAACCTTGTGAAAACCTGTCTGTAAAACAGAAAGTGGGCCCTTACCAGACAGGATTTTGCTGGTACCTTAATCTTGGCCTTCTCAGCCTCCATAACTATGAGAAATAAGTTTCTATTGTTTATGACACATACCCTATGGTATTTTGTTTTTGCAGCCTGAGCTAAGACACACCTTCATCTGCTTTCTCAATTCAATTCTTTTGTTATATATTATGCAAAAATCACTTTATTATTACTATCATTTCAGTATTTATACATTCACAAGAAGGAATATTTAATTAGTGTTTGTTTTGCTCTTAGATCGTAGAAAGGACCATGAAAACAAGAAGTACTGATTTTGATTCATCCTTGTGTCCCCTTCAGCCACAAATAAATATTTGCTTGCTCAAAAAGAAAGAACAAATTCTCCTTTTATCCTTTGAGTTTCTCTCTTCCCCTTTCCCTTTTCCTCTACTCTTCACTGAATCTTCAGTAATTGTGCCTGCTACAGCAACGTATCATACACGTGAGCTCACAAAGTATTTCCCTGCTTATATCAGAACAGCTGTGGTGATTTTGAGATCATCTGACCTAATCCCCGTCAGGCAGAAGTTCTCCTTCCAAACCTGAGGCCTGGAAGACAACTTCTTATAAACCTTTTCAGTTGCTGATAGCTCATGACATGTCAATCCAGTACATCTTCCAATAGTTCTGATGGTTTGAATATGCTCCATTTGTCAAATGAACAGTTGCCTTCTTAGGTTCCTTCCGTTTTTCCCATGTCGGCCTCTGTGGCTCTATGTTTATTTTCTATCCCATGACTCCCTTCCAGTGTGGTGGTTTTTAGGCTGTCTCACTTGCCCAAGAATCTTTTCTATGTTTTGTTCTTTTCAATCATCTCTATCACATTTTTGCCTTAGTCTGTTCTTTTCTTTGCCTATATTTTTCTTTTTCTCTCTTTTTCTTTCTTTTTTTACTTCCTCCCCTCTTCCCATTTTTCTTTTCCTCTGTTCCCTTCTCACCTTTCTTCTTGTCCACTTTCTATTTGCTTTTTTCCTTGCTTTTTCTTACTTCCTCGTCCCTTTATTTCCCTCTGCCTTTCCCTTCCTTTCTCCCAGTCCTTTCTCTCCCAAGTTCCCCAAAGCCCTTAAAGCAACTAGATCCTCTCTAGTTCTCATTTTCTTAGACCACACCTGCCCTCATCAGAGAAGTCTGAAAAGGAAGGAGACAGGGGAGTCACTTGCTTAGAGTGATTTTCAGATTTGATAATGGTGACAATTGTGCTTTCATCCACATTATAGACAAAAATGTTGAAAGTGATTGAACTAAGTAAAGAAGCCTGGGAATGCTGTTAAAATATTCCTCCAAGTTAACATTAAAGCATTAATCAACACTCAGTTATTAATATGCCATCACCAAGCCCATGAGGAAAATGTGAGTAATAATGTAATCACTAGGGAATCTTAAAAGCTAGATTTAATATTTCAGGGAAATTCATTCATGCATTCATTCACTCACTCAATTGAGTGGTCACCTAATATACAGTTCTGGCATTTTCACCTGAGCTCTTTTGGTTATGATGTCTGTAAAAGATCTTTGACATTTTAGAAGACCAGCCCTCTGTCCACTCAGAAACCAAGTAATTAACTTCCTGTCTTTTTTTATACAACCAGCAAACATTCCATAGTCGCTGTCCAATTTTTCATTTGGCCACTGGTCCTTTTGCTTTAGAAGTTTCATTCATTGACTACCGGCATGCATGTGCAATCATTACAGCAGACACTGCCCTCTGCTTTGCTTAAATGGATTGGAGATTGTGACATTCTCTTTTCATTAGATTAGCTGTTCTGCTTTATCATCCCAGAAAAATCAGTCTGGCTCCAGAATGCATGACCGACTATGAATCTTTGAATCACTGGGTGTGTTCCTAACTCATTCTCCCAGGAAGCAGATCATTGCTCCCAGCTGCCCCACAATATTTGACTTAAGACTTGTAGTTTTTCTGAAAGTATAATAGGACAACTTTTTCTCTCCCTTCCATCTCTTTATTTACATGATCACCAAATCTCTGTCATATCTACCTCTTAACATCTCATTTGCACCCTTCTGTCTCCTATCCAGACCAACATCACCTTCCATTGAGTTGCAGCAGAATGTTTAGCAAACCCCTTTCTTCCCCTGCCTACCTCTAGATTTTGTTCACATTGTAGCCAGAATGATAGTCCTGAAAGACAAATCAACTCAAGTCACTCTCCTGTTAAAGACCTTCAGTGGTTCCATACAGGCTTAGGGTCAGGCTCCTATCAAGACACCAAAGACTTTGTGATTTGGTTCCTATCTGCTTCTACATCTTGTGATTTCCACACACTGTGTCATATTGTCTGCTGCCCCCATTTCTGTGAAAGTATTATCCTGATGTGTCTTTACATTTCCTACCATTTGCTCTGAATACCCTACTTTCTTAATCTTATTCGAGAATACCTCAGAGTTTGCTTAAACACATCAGAAAAATTCTCTGGGTGGGACACACTGATCTCACTAAGCCGAAGAATTATTGGAAATTCATTCCTTTTTGTATGTTTTTAAATATCAGATTAGATTATTAGATTCTTAGTCCCTTGAGGCTATGATTTATGTCTTACTTTTCTATGTTCCCAACCACTAAAACATAGAGATACGCATTTTATAGTTGTTCAAATAAATTAATAAGTACCATTATGCTAGAAAATGCTTATATGGTCCTTAGTGTATGTTTGGCAGTTTTTAAATGTCTCCATATGTATCACCTCCATAAAAGAATGAACATGTACATCCAGGTAACTATTTTGGTCAGTATGCACTGAATTGTGACTTTAAATCACAATTTAATATCACACAAATGTGAAACTAACTCAAGTAGTCATTCCATCACCTCCCCAAGGCCCATTCCTTTGTTTTTACTTTTTTACCTCAATAATGACCTCCTAGTGGACTTCAGTCTCTTCCTGAAACAATCTGAAGATACCCCAACCTCTTCCCTAGTGAATGATACCCTTGAGCCCAAGTGCTGACTGTGGATGTCAGTGGCCCTGTACCTAATCTGACCCGGAATGATGTGTCTGAATAGTGACCCAGATAGCCTGTGCTTCCCTCAATCTCTACCTTTTCATAAACCTTATAACTTGACAATTTGGAATTGTCTACTTGTGCTTCGTTTTCCAAACTCAGTATCCCCTTTTATTTTATCCTCATGTCCCTCAGTCAATGGGATGTTGACTTGTGACTTAATCTTTTCCAAGACTGTATTTCAGCAGTACTTGAGATAATTGGGAGTTATGTGTAGGCAAGCACTTTGTAATTGGAAATTGCCTTTTAGTCTCTACCTTACCTGCATGTGTCCTGGTAGTGTCAATGTGGAAAAGGGTCATTCTAACATTTATTTGTCTTGTAACATAATCCTTTTTACAAGCTAACTTTCCTTGACCAAATACTATGTATCAGACATAAAACTTAAATATAAGCTACAGAATAAACATCATTATCTACCCTCTGCAGATAAGGAAACTATACCCATTTTCTCAGGTTCATATAGTTAGTGATTAGTCAAGATTCAAATTAGTATCAGTCTGATTCCAAACGTTAAGAACTTTCTTTGTAAGTTGGAGAAACACTTGTGCCCAGCAGAGAAATATTTCTGGACCATGAAAGAGGTTGAGTTCATACTAGATGCTCAGTCAATTCTCCTTGCTTCACAGTGTTGACTCAGTATTGCTGCATAAGCCTTTCGTATTGATTGTGGTCAAGGTAATTGTAAAATTATGAAGTAGGACTAATCAAAAGTTTTCCTGGAATGACTATGGTATTTATTTGATTGTGGGTAGCTAATGATGATAAGAGATGTGGTTAAAAGCACATTCAAACAAGAAAAAAAGGCTGATACTTGCTGGAACAATTTTCTTTAAGTACAAGGGAGTATTTGAGTGTGGTGAGCTGGTATAAATTGTGTGTGAACACTGGTCTAAACTTAAAGATCACAATAAGCAATGAAGGAGCAGATGGGCCAGCATATTCCACAAAGGCAGTGACATGCCCACAGTATCAGGAGAGAAGCAGGGTGACACAAAAGACCCTGTTAGTCTTTCCCAAAAATACCATAGTAAAAGTGGGTAGTGACCAGAACAGTCATGGACCTTGATCATGTCAAGCATGGTTTGATTAGAAATGCATACTACTGAAGGTAATATTGAAATGAGTGAATATACTACTGAGTGAGCCCATGAATTTCTAAATGAACAAATGTTACCTTAATAGGCATACAGAATATCAGAGTGGGTTTGTGAAATATTTTCATAAGTGTGTGTATTATCTGAACAACAGTAGATAACAGAGGAAAAACATAAATGTCAAAGATGAAAGTGAATAGATAATATATGTAAGGTTGATAACACAGGTTAATAACACAGTCAATAACATTGTTTTTTTGAATTTTAGAAAGCAAAACAGAAAAAGGATAGAAATACTACAGAATTACAAAAAAAAAAGTAAGAAATCAACACTAGTAATACATTCCATATTGTTGTCTTAGAAGTAGTTGTTCAGGTTACAAGATCTAGGCATAAAAAATGATCTAGTAATCAAATAATAACAATACAAATTGTTCATTGTTAGTAACACAGTGAACATTTTCATCTTTTCTATGTGCATGTGTGCTATCTAATGAGAGTTTGTGATACTCCAAGTATAACATCTGAATATTGGTGAGTAATGTTGGAGCTGTTTACCATCTAAGTGACTGTTTAATGCACATGTTTTCTGTAATAAGTGTAACATTTTAGTGAACATGCCTATCAACTGCTGAGTAAAGATGATCTGAACAGGTATGGAGAACATCTGATTGAGGGTGTATAGCAACTAAGTGTGTGGATCTTGAATTTGAGCTTGTACCAGAATTAACTGTAGCATTTGTTACAGCATAGATCATTTGACCCTCACCCACAGAGTTTCTGTTTCTGCATATGGGGGTCAGGCTCAAGAATCTGCATTTCTAACAAGTGTCTAGGTGATGTTATTACTGCTGGTGACTCGAGAATCACATTTTAAGATTCACTCCTCTAATTATATGTCACACCTCTGTGTGATGTCTAAGTGAACTTGTGAGTGTCAAATGAATATGTCAGTTCTAAGTGAACTTACACGACATTCAAGAGACGTGTATCATCTAAGCAAGTACTGTGTTGTTTGCGCAAGTATAAGTTATAGTATGAACAACTATTTTTAAGAAAACGAGACACTAGGGTAGCCATTGTTGATTTCCTGTTATCTTGTTTAGAAGTCCTGTATTGCTTGCATTGTTCTGTTCTGGTCTGCTTTGTTGTGTTTTACTGGTTTTTTTTGTTTTATTCTCTTTAAAAAAAAACAGTATAAGTTATAGGTTCATGCAGCATTACAGTAATGCATATGGAATATATATGAAGCTATGCAATATTTCAATGTGTTTATGAGACATATGAAAAGCATGTATAGACTCTGAGAGTATGTGTAATGTCTGAATGAGTAGCTTTGCTATCCAGAAGATATAGATGCATTTTATACCTGAAGACACTCATTGCTGATAGAAGTAAGGAGATATATAGATACACAAATAATCACCATACACTGGAAGAACTGCAGCAATGGGTGGCTAAGGAATAAATGCACAAGAAACAAAACCTTCAGTCAGCATGGTGGCACACACATAATCCCAGAACTCTTGGAGCCCAGTGCAGTTAGAGCTCAGCACAGGCAATTTAGGAAATTAGTGAGACCAAATAAAATTTTAAAAAGACTTGGAGATATCGCTCAGTGTGAAGGCTCCATGTTCAATCTTAAATCTGAAAACAAAGTAATGAAAAAGAATGAAATGGGGGTATAGGAAGGGTGAAAGAGGATGAGGAAGAGAAAGGAAGGAAGAAAAAGTGTACATTTGGAGTAGAAGCCAGAGTCACTAGGAGGAGGAAGTGTGGGTGGAAGAGATGACATGCGAAGTCTGTTTTTAAAATGATTAGGAATCCTTCAGAATGACAGAAAGAGGTAGGTGGATGAGGTATTTTTATTAGAAGGCCTAGCATAGAGCAAAGGCCTTAAACATAAAATAGCTTGGCATGATAGGAAAATCCTATGTAGTCTGGGATTTCTAGAGTGTAAAATATGAGATGGGAGCAGGGGACAGAGACTGGAATGTTCATTAAGGACCTTGTAGACCTTGATATAGAGCATATGGATTTTTTCCCAGTGGTAGAGAATCAGTGATATTAAGAAAGGAAGGAGTATCATTGGTCGTATGAGTGGAGAACAAAGAGGCTGAAGACAGGGAACCCCAAGGGTCATCAAGAAGATACTCAGCAAAGGGAAATGAGGTACAACCATCAGAAAGGAGGGAAAGATACAGATACTTGTGATCTTGTGAAACACTGAGTCATTTTAATAGTAGAAAAGTTAATTTCATTCAAAATGGCTTATAGAGGTCCTGTATAAAGTGTGATCAGAAGGAATTGGCCAGGAACAGAGAATTGTTAGGTTCATCTTTGCCATGCCACTGGCTATTTTTAGAGTTTGGGTCTATTAACTTGAGTCTTTCGGTCTTCAAATCTGAAAAAATAAGAAGGTGGTCTTGAACATAAGAGAGAGTGAAGAGCTTGGGAATTTTCATTTTGCCTGTGGATAAAGGTAAAAGGCTGCTTTTTGTTGTTGTCGTCGTCCTTATTGTTGTTTCGTTTTTGTTTTTTGTTTTTTAGTTTTTTGAGACAAGGTGTCATTATATAGTTCATAATGAAAACTACATAATACTCATCGTGGACTCACTATGTAGCTCAGTCTGGCCTTGAACTCTCGAATTTATTGTGATTCTTCCATCCTTCTACCTCAGCCTCCGAAGTGGTGGGATTACAGGTCTGTGCCACCCTGCCCACTAAATGCTGCTCTTGCCAAACTTGTCACAAAGGCGGATTCTGGAATTGCTCAGTCCTAGGTTCGAAGCTTGAGGGCATCATTTTCTAGTTCTTTGACCATGGTCTTAACTCCTCTAAACTTCAGTTTCCTAGAAAATAAGTCGAACTGTACATTTGTAGCCTCTTTCTCTCTCTCTCTTTCTCCTTCCCTCCCTCTCTCTGTTTGTCTTTCTCTGTATAAAGAGATAAGCTATATAAATTTTTCATGCCTGATATGGTGTAAATGTTCACATGAACAAACCCAGCCACAGCAACGGTAAAGACCCTATGAAAATTATCATGAAGAAACTTCAATTAAATCATCTCTTAGAGTCCCTTCTAGTCCAGCACCCTTTATCTTTTTTTTTTCTCTGTGATCCTGTAATAAACCACTCAGAAGATATTTACGTTCTTAAGTATTGACTGGAAAGAAGGATCTGTTTTCTGATTTCTGACCTACATTACACAATCAAGAAAAATAATTCTGATAAAAAAGTAACCCAATATAAAATGTAAATACACTAAAAAAATGTGACTCACCAGCAAGTGAAACTTCTTTTCTTCCATTCCTTGCCAAGTAGTGGAGACTGCGCTTCAGAGTAATAAAAGTAAATCTTCCATTAATGACCCACAATAAATTGTTTCCTGTGTTCGGTCACTGGAACTGGTAATTATTTTTCGTTAACATATTGCAGTAAAAATGAAAGAGTTATGGATATAGGTTGTTCATGTCTTTTCCTTTTATCATACCTTGTCAGAGGGATGCACTGCTTTCTGTACATGAACCACATTGTAGGTATTTTTTCTCTCCTATGTGCAACATCTAGAAATATGAAACTGACCAAAAGTGGATTATTGATGTAATTGTTGATTAAATTTAGGTGCCTGCAAAGAAGAAAGAGAAGAGGATCTGATTTAAAGTATGTCATATTTGCAAAGGGAGAGATCTCACCTTTGAGAATGACAGTGATTTGTTTTGCAATGCAAAACTATTCTCATCTCCATTTAAAAAGACAGCCTAATGAGACCAACTGAATTAGTAGCTGACTATTAGAAAGGAAAGAGAATCAGATTTTACCTTATAGTCACTTATTTTTTATTACTTCTGAAAAAAATCTAGAATTGGTTTTCCTAGGTGTTCTTTAAGATCCCTTTTCCTTATGTCTTCTGCTCTTAATTCTTACACTTTGCTCAACTCATCTATCATTGCTCTCCACCACTGAAAATACTATAATTATTATGGAAAATATACTTAAGACACACATTTTTATGTGCTAGCATTTAAAAAATTTCAAAGAATTATTTCTGAATATGTATGAGATACCCTTAGTTTTCATAAATCATTAGCATCATGTATATTTGCAAATGCATTTGAGCGTTTATGATCTTAGTTCACATTTGTTGAGCACTCTTGATAGCTAAGTGTTTTCCCAAGTTCCTTATCATTTAACCTTCATAGTTAGGAGCACAGAGTTAGGATTATTAGGACACTGTTAGAACCCTCAATTAGAACACTGCTAGAACCCTCAAACTGTGACACTGTTACAACACTCTAACTGCTAGGTCCCATTCCACAGCTGAGAGAACAGAAATTCGCCCAATATTTCATAATTAAACAGAAGTGGGGTGAAGTTTGAAAACATACCTGCCCACTCTCAAAATCCATGCTTGGAGCCATTATGCAATACTTGTGCATACAAAAAGGGAATATACAAGTAAACTAAACCTTAAAATTTCAGAGCTATCATTGCAGAAACCTTGTGCATTATTTTATGGTAGCACATTGCTTTGTATTATAATTTAACTTATTATCAGTGCTTCTTGACTTTGTGTATTAGGCTTTAGTGCTGGCAGTCACAAATGTCTTTGAGGAGTTTTGAAATTTATGGTCTCACTCAAAAAATACGTACATGCTTTAAGACTGGATTAATGGCGCCAGTGATTATATGACAGCATATATTTCCCCCTTAAAACATAATTTCTGTATTCTTAGATTTTCCAGTTTTATAGCTCATTCTTTTATTTAGTATCCTGCTACTAAATGCTTCATATTGAAAAGTCAATTCTCTCCTGAAAATGTCTGAACTTTTGTTATAGATGCTTCCAGCTCTTCGTTGCTTTCTGCCACCTCCTCGTCTAGCCACAGCTCCAGAGTCAACTTTGGAGAGTGGCTGAACATTTAGTGAGATTTGAGGACAACTTTACAACTTTACATAATTCAAAAGGAAATTTGGAAAAACAAAGAAAAGATTAACTATTGGGTATTGAGTGTAATTACTTCCCCAACTTTCTTATTGGGCATTTTCATGTATATGTGAATAAATAGAATAAAGGGATGAAGGACAGTATAAATGTAAAGATTTTATGAACATGAATGAACCACGTGATTCAAATCCTTATGTAAAACTGTAAACTCCTAAGGACAAAGCTTTTTCTATGTTGTTTACATCATTCTGCATAGCAGTTCATGCTCAGGAATAAATCCATAAACTCAAGAAAAATAACCCGTTGTACACTACAGAAACAATTAGCTTCTCCTGTTTAAATTTCCTTTATAACCAGTCTAGAAGCCCCTTGAAGAGTATTCACAGGTACAAAAGCAGTATTGTCTTTTAAAAGACAATTCTGCCATCACCTCTTTTTATTCCTAAGGAGCTATGTGCCCTCTAACATAGATGCTGTGGTGATCACATAAAAAGCTACCTTAAGAAAGGTGAGAGATAATGGGAAAACTATAAAGACCTGCAACCATATCATAGCTGCTCTAGACATCACTAAACATGGAGATTGTTAGGATCCCACTGGGTTTGAGGCTACTGTGTCCTTCTCTTTCAAACATGGTCAACCTTGCCAAAGAATTCCAATCACTCTGTCTTAGTTACTTTTCTAATTACTGAGACAAACTGCACAACACCCAAAGTTAGAGGAGGGAAGGTTTATTTGGCTCACAGTTTTAGTTCATAGTTGGCTGGCTCCAAGGGAGGGTGGCAAGACAGAGAGGCATTGCAGAGGAGAAACAGTTTATGGCAAGCAGAAGGCAGAAGAGAGCAAGGCTGCAAGGTAGTGAAGAAGCAGCAAGGTAGTGAAAAATGGCAGCACTCTTTTCTGTCCCTAATATCCTATTCAGGCTGCCTACCCTCAGGGTGGGTGGCACTCACACCCATGGTGGGGCAGCATTAGTCCCAGCATCATACCATGAATCAATACTGACTTCACATCCTCGATCCCAGTAGCACATACCCTAGATCCAGAACCTCTGGAAAGCTCCACCTATGACTGCATAAGGCTTTTGGGGAGGCATCTAGATACAAGTTAGAACACACTCTATGTTAATTTTGCCTACTTTTGAACTTAGTATAAGTGAAATTTATGTTATGCATACTTTTGGATTTGTTGTCTTCTCACTGTGGCTTTTCTACAATTCTATTATGTTCCTTATTGTTCTCTATAACCTAACTGTATCCATATCTATGCTATCTAATATTCTATTGCTTTGTTTCCATTTGCTTTATTTTTGTCATTATAAACAATGACAGATAAGAACATTCTTACACATGTGCTCTCATGTGTAAAAGTAAAAAATTAAGGGAAATTTTATTTTATTTGTTTATTTTGGCTGGTGGAGAATGAACCCAAGGCATTTGCATTGAGCTACATGTTTAGCCTCAATATTATTAATATTATTATTTAAATTTTAAGACAGAGTTTTGGTAAGTTGCCCAGTTGGGGCTTGAATCTCTAACCCTTCTGCATCATAAAGTGTTGGAATTACAGGTGTGCAATTCTATTTTATTATTTTGTGATAGGGGATTGAACCTAGGACCTTACACTTGCCATGTGAGTGCTTTACCATTGAACTACATTCTAAGTAAAGGGAAATTTTGAGTATATTTCATATGTTGAGTTCGAGTAGGTAATGTCCAATTATTTTTCCAATGATTATACTCTCTTTATAAAACCACTATGAACACATAAATTTTCTGTTTCCTGTATGTCTCAGCCAACACTTGATGTGATCAAACAATTAATATTTTCAACGAGTGGCAAATATCATCCCTTAATTTGTTTGTGCATGCACACGCATGCGTATGTAGTGTGCGTGTGTGGTGCTGGAAGACTTTATTTTATTGTGATCAAGTTTAATGATTTCTTTTAAATCTTAACCTTTTACATGTTTAACTGAGGAAATCATTTCCAACACTGGGCTCATAAAATATTCTCCCATATTATCTTTTAAGAGCTATAGAACATTGCCGTATAACAGGATATGGGGTAAATTTGATTTTATTTTTTCCTATGGATAATTTGTTGTGTCAAAGCCACCTTTGGGAAAGGTGATTGTTGGGAAAGATCATTGTTGGAAGAGCCTATTGCTATTACAGTGCCAGCATACCCAGGTCTGTATTTTCAAAGAACATTTTAGGAAAAGAAAGATCATAATCATCATTGCAGCTTTCAGTGCTGAGTTTTGGATAGGGCTATGTATGCTAAAAGCCTTTTATGCATCGTTTTATTAAATTTTCAAGTAATTCTGTTGAGATTGGTGTGTACTATTTATTTTATCCCCATTTTTACTGATGAATAAATTGAATCACTCATGTAAATTACACAAATTATCTTTTAAGTAATCAACTTTTTAAATAAGAGTTAAGGACTGGAAATTAACCTATCTTTAATATAGATGCTAAAGCTAGGCTTACTGTGAAGACATAATTTTGTTTCAGAAATCACCATGAATTCTTTAAAACCTTGAGGTTTTAAAAAACTGCTTCTAATCTTCTAAAATTTATTTCAAATGTATTTTGAGTTGAGAAAATGGATATAACACCTTTTGTGTCATTCTCTGCTTCTGCTATGCTGTTTGTGAAAGTCTTTTATGGAGTATTTTACTAGAACTTATGTCACTAGCAAGGTTTAATGAGTTCATTGAACCACATAAACACAAGCAGTTCTTTCATGTGAATTCATGTAAGGAATGAAGCAAAACTGTTTATGATTAACCATAGAAAAATTAAGTGAATATGTTTCTTAATGCCTGCCTTATGCTGTCCAGTTAGCTTTGTACAGCTTTTTCCTTATATCTGATCTTGGCAAAGATTAGAACTGAACTGGCTAGTATATTACATTTAAGCCATGTCCTAAAACTGCACTGCACACAAAAATTCCTTTGATTATGATAAAAATTCCATGTCTAGAGGAAATGCTTGATCGCTTTGTTCAAATCAAAGATGTTATCTTTCTATAGAAAGGCAAAAGTATATACTATAAATAAATTTCAATATATTCACACTGTCATACACATGCATAATCCATGCTTCTTGTTTAATTATCAGGGCTAAATAAATTGTTCTGCTTTTTATATACCCTAACCCACTCATAAAAACATACAGAATATTTAATTTACCATTAACTTGGGGATTTATAAAACATGTATAGATTACAAAATAATATCTATCTGATAAAGTGAATGCAAATAAATAGCTTTCTGAAAAAATTATGAGTCCTTAAAACTTGCAAAGTATAATTTTCTATGCAGTTTCATGATAGAAATATACTTTTGGTTAGAAGCTTTCTTAAATTCTTAAAAATTTAGTTCACATTTTCTCTTTCTTCTAGAAGGTCCCTCTGACTTTTGGAAAATGGCACATTCTAAAAGACTAAAACTGAAAGAAAAATTTCTTGTTTTTGTTGTCTTTTTCTTGATAGGCCTTTATGTGTTCTTTTTTATGTGGCATGTGATTGAAAAATACAGTGAGTATTTACATTTTTTAAAAAAATTGCAGTGAGATACACATCACCATTAATACTTCTCGAAAGGACATCTTTGCATCAGTTTCACTAATCCTATTGTTCCTGCCACTTTCTGCAGCAGTTATAGAAGTTGTTTTTCATTAGTGTCTTTATTTGCGCTATCTTGACTACTTCAATGTCTTGAACTGATTCAAAGTCTTTACCTTTCATGGTCATTTTGACTTCATGAGAGAGTCAGAAGTCAAGGAGCCAGATTTGGAGAATAAGGTGGATGAGTACACCTTAATTTAAAAATATTGTTATTTTTGTTGGTTTATGTTATTTCAATTAGTATTTGTACTACATAATAGTCACATTCCTCTTGCAGAATTGGTACATATACATAATCCATCCTAATTCTTTTTTTGAATGTCTTTCCCTTCCTCTCCCTCTTTCCTGTCTCCGTCTCTTGGAACCCTTCCCTTTTGCAAACGAGCTGTCTCCATATTTCCTATTATCTGTCTCTTATTTTGTTCTTTATTTATATTGTGGGCATCTCATAAAAGAGAAATCATGCAATGTTTAAGTTTATATCTGTGATTTATTTCACTTAATATTATTGTCTTACAGTGCTTGCATTTTCCTAAAATGACTCAAGTTTATCTATGGCAGAGTTGTATTTCACTATGAATAAATATCACGTTTTTTTAATCCATTCACCTATTGATGCTCACATTGGCAGTTTCCAACATTTAGTTATTGTGAATTGTGTTGCTCTAAATATGGGTATGTATGTATCACTGAAATATGATGTCTTTAACTCTTTTAGGAAGATAACTAGAAGGCACGTAGCTGGGTCGAATGGAATTTCTAATTTTAGTCTTTGAGAAATTTCCATACCAATTTCCATAATGGCTGTACTAGTTTACATTTCCACTAACAATTATGAGAATTCCTTTTGGTCTGCAGCCTTGCTAGCATTTGGTCTCTTGATGACAGCTATTCTCTCTGGAGTAAGATGAACTTGTAGGGTTGTTTCAATTTGCATTTTTCTGATGGCTAGAGATGCTGAACCCATTTTCATGTATTTAATAATCATTTGTATTTCTTTCTCTAAGAAGTGTCTGCTCATTTCAGTTGTCCACTTTTTGATTGGGTCTTTTAATTTGGGGGGTTTAATGGGTGGTATCTTGATGTTTCCCCAAAGCTTCACGCATTCATAGATGGTGCTTTTTGGATGTGGCTGGATCTTGGGTGTATGCTGCTGGGATCAAGGGTGTGCTGCTGGAATTGATTCATGGTGTGATGCTAGGATTAAGGCTTTTCTACCCTGCATTTGAATATTACCTGCCCTAAGAGCGGGTAGCCTAGATAAAATACAAGGGACAGAAAGAAGGTTTCTTGTGGCTGCTAATCATCTGCCTTGCTTGCTGCCTGCTGCTTGCTGCTTGCTACTTTGCTGCTGGCTGCCTTCTGCATGCCCTGATTTGTCATGGATTATTTCTCCTTTGTGATGCCCCTCTGCCATGCCACCCTGCTTTGGAGGGTGTGAATTGTGAATTGAAACCTCTGCAAACTGTGAGTCAAATAAACCTTCCTTCTTTTAACTTTGGGTGTCAGGTATTTTGTCTCTGCAATGAGAAAATAACTAAGACAGGGGTCTAATTGTTGTGACTTTATATATTCTAGATATTAGTTCTTTGTTCAAGGAATAGCTAGCATTTTTTCCCCATTCTATAGAGTTTTTCTTCACTTTGTTGTTTGTTTCCTAGGCTATACAAAAGTTTTTTTTTAATTTGACATGAACCTATTTATTGATTCTTGGTATTATTTCTTATGCAATTGGGGTTTTGCCGCAAAGTCCTTGCCTATGCCTACAAGTGCTTTACCTATTTTATTTTGATTAAGTGTTTCTATTTAACATTTAGATCTTCAATCCATTTTGATTTTAGTTTACTACACTGTGAGAGACATGGGTCTAGATTCAATCTTCTGTAGATGTATAGCCAGTTTTCCCAGCACCATTTGGCAAAGAAGTTATCTTTCCTCCTGCATAAGTTTTTGGCACCTTTGTCAAAGATCAGCTAACCGAATGTACTTGGAGTTGTTTCTGCATCCTTAGTTCTTGTGGTGGTTGATTGACTAATTGTCAACAAGGGGGGAATGCCCACCTGAATTGAGACAGCGTGGCTCTGTGTGTGGCAGACCTGCTTAAACAGGCTTCTTATTGGAATGAAAACGAGGACAAGAGGGGAAGAATTTCAGCTGCTCTTCCTTGGAAGACCTTTGTTGTGGTTGCTTTTCTTTGGAAGAGTTTTTGTGGTTTTTCTTAGAAGGAGCTTTGGCTGCTTTCTTTCTTTGTGTGAGCTTCAATCCTTGTCTTCATTTTGGACACAGGACTTTGGCATGAGCTCCAAGCCCTCAACTGGATCTTTTGGCTCTGCAATGTGCAGATTTGCACTCTTCTACATTTGACTCTGTGACTAGATATTGTCAGTTATTCTTGTAAGTTTCTGTGTCCTGTATTAAATCTGTTTCTCTTGGAAACACTAAAACAATTCTGCTCCTCCGATCTGCATGTCTGTTTTTTATTTATTTATGTTTTATCACCTTAGCTTTGTAGGATAACTTAAAGTCCAAGATTTTGATGTCTCTGGCTTTGCTCTTGTTACCTAGAATTGGTTCTGCAATTTCCTAGGTCTCTTCTTGTTCCATATAAATTGTAGAATTGTTTTCTCTAGCTCTGTGAAGAATGCTATTGATATTTTGATAGGGATTATATAAAATCAGTTTATTGGTTTTAACACTATGGACATTTTGACTATAGTGGTTCTACGTATCCAGGTATAGGGGATAGTCTTCCAATTTCTGATGTCCTTTTTCAGAGTGCTGTAATTTTCATTATAGAGGTCTTTCATTCCTTGCTTAGGTTAATTCTTAAATATTTCATTCTTCTTGATGCTGTTATGAATGGTATTGTTTTCCTAATTTCTTTCTCTGTGAGCTTATTATTGTATAGGAACACAACTGATTTTCCTGTGTTTATTTGCTATCCTACTACATTGCTGAATTTGATTACAGCTTCTCAGTAACCATCGAATTTTCCTGTCAGTTTCTTCCCAATTCCCCATGATCTACTTCTTTTTTTCCTCTTTGCCAAGTTTTTATTTCTAGGAGTCTGGAGTTCAGATCTTAGGCTGAATTTTGCTGGTTATCGCTATGCCACTGTTTTCACTTTTTGACTGACTTGGCTTATTTGACTGACTTGGCTTATTCCTTGGAAAGGAACTTAATTGTACGAGAAGCAAAGAGGGGACTTGCCCAAAGCCTGGGCACAGCTACTTTTGTTCCTTGGTGAGCTCATAGCTGTGTTTACATTTGACAGAAATTGACGTAGATGTTTTGAATCAATTTGGACTTTGCAACAGGCACACAAAGATACTCAGGAAACAGGACTTTCAGAACTTCTTCAGAGAGTGGCAAGAATGATGGGATAAGTATGTCTGAAGTGAGCAGGAGTATTTTTTGGGGGGTGGCAATGTAATTTTATTGTAATTTTCATTTTATTTAAGCACTCACTGTATTTTGTCATCACAGCACATAATTCCTCATTGTGCCATTTTTTAATTGGAGAGAATCACACATTGACAACATGTCAGAAGTGACTGAGACCAGAAATCATTTAATTCAGAGATACTCAAAGTGCAGCTCGCAAGTACTATAAGGTCAAAGTTATTTTCATGCTAATACTAAGATATTATCTGCCTTTTCATTCCTGTTCTCTCAGGAGAATACAATGAGATTGCCAGAGGCTACGTGTTATGTGTTAGTAGGACAGATTGGATGTAGAAGAAAACAGCAGAATCCAATTGTCTTTTATTTACTAGGCATGAAAATGATTTACAAAAGTCTGAAAGTGCTACTTTTATAATTGCTTTATGCTTTGGAAAACATAGCTACTATTCAGAAAACATTTTTATGTGAACATGTATTATTTTATTAATGTCATTTTAAATGAATTAATGTTTCAAAATTTATCAATATTCCTCACTAATTCAATAAAAATTAATTGGTGTAATCAGAATAAACAGAACTTCTCTGGTCCCAGATACTTTTAAGAGTCAAAGGGGATCCTGAGACCATAAAGTTCGAGAAAGTTTGACCTAGTGTAGATAAACACCGTAATTTTACAGAGGAAACTGAGACTTAGTTTCCAAAGTTGTAGTTAATTTAAACATCAGCATTTTATTGTCTTCTCTCTTTTGCTATTGCTATTTCTTGTATAGATCTAGTGCTGTAGGTTCTTAGCCAGGGCTTGTGTTACATACTTCTGGCTTATAACACAATCATAACTTCACAGAAAATATTAACAATGTATGTAATTAATTACTATTATTATAATGAATATTTCTAGTATGTACTTCAAGGGGTAAAGGTGGCAAGTTCATGCATAAGAGATGCACTGAGTTTTTAGCATTTCCACAGAGAGAGCAAGAACAATTTAGCAATCTGTAATCCTATTACCCAGGGATAATCACTGTTAACATTTTTAGGTATATTTTTCTTTCTCACTTTTAAACTTATGGTTTGGGGCGTTTGACTATTACTTTATATTTTAATAAATTTCAATCACAACTAACCTGATGTACTATCTTTTACATGGTGGTTCATTTGTGACTCACACTTTCAAACTTGCTTTGAATTCTTGGCGAATACAAAAGAGCACACATACCATCCTGTGGTTCTGCCTTGGGGTAGGAAAGATGGAAAACCTTTATGTTTAAAGTTCTCCAAACAGAGAACCCCAAAACATAAATAGTTTTGTCATTTTTAACAAAGCTAAAACCAAACAGCTTTTATTGTTATTTTAAATTGTTGCCAATAAAATGAATGGAAGAAAAAGGTTTAAATCATAAAACAATTTTTAGGTAACATGGTAGTTACTTGCAAATAACAGGAATAAGATTTTTCCTAGGCTTCAGAATCATATAAAGGGAATAACTGGGTCAAATGGAATTTCTAGGTTTAGTTTTTTGAGGACTCTCCACACTGATTTCCATAGTGGTCGTACTAATTTGTATTCCCACTAACAATGTAGAAGAGCCCACCCTGCTACCCTGACAGCCTTGTCAACTTTTTTTATTATTTCGTTTCTTAACGATAGCCATTCTTTTTGGAGTAAGATGAAATCTCACTGTTGTTTTAATTTGGATTTTTTAATGCCCAGCCTTAAACATTTCTTCATGTGTTTACTGACCATTTGTATTTCTTCTGAGAAATGTCTACTTATTTCCATGACCCAGGTTTTGATTTGGTCTTTCATTTTGAGTGAGTCTAATTTTGGAGCTTTCTTTAAACTTGAGTCATTTGTAGGAAAATGGATAGATTGAAATCATGATGTTAAGTGGAATAAATCAGACACACAGTTTAAATAGTGTATGATTTCTCTTAGATGAGAACTCCCAAAATATATAGAAAGAGCAAAAAAAATAGATAATAAGAATTAAGGATATACTTTTTTTTTCAAATGGAAAGGGGATCAAGAGATAAAGGAAGAAGGGAAGGAGGAAAGAGGAAGGGGATAAAAAAATTGAAATGTGTTAGGTACATGTTCCAATTCCCCAAGGCAGGTAGTCACTATGTACTGAAAACATGTACTAATAAATAATAAAAACTGGAAGAAAGAAAATATTCCCACTAAGGATATTCTCTTCTTAATGTTATCAGAATGTTCAATTCTGTTTTATTGTAGTTTAATTCTGCTTCACAGTTCAGTAATGTTAATACTGCTTTGAGGACAAACAGATATATTCATAAGATGTTGTCTATTTAGCAGTTAATTTCTTTAATAAAAGTATTTTAGAGATTATATGGTGAAATATTGCAGGAACAATATTCTTCTGTTGTACCTATATTTGCATACTTAAGTAATGTTAAGTAATGTGATTTGATATGTTTTGTCAATATTCTATTGTTACTACTCTGGCATTTTATAAATAGATTTTGTTTATTTTGATCAGACAAGCTATGAAGTGCTGTCAGATGCTTTGTGAAAATCTCAGATACCAGGTTGTGAATCCTTAATGGTACAATTGTAAAATCTACCTTATTATTTTCTGAGTCTTTCTAACCACAGAGCCATGAATGAGCTCTTCTTGACCTTATTGAACTGTATTATGTTGAGGCACTCACAGGTCCAACTTGCCACTGATATTGAGGGCTGAAGAAGGGCAACCAAACATTAGAAAGTCTTTGTACTAGAACTGAATAGAACTTAATTCTCACAAATGCTCGTATGTAAAGACAGATATAGCTTTACTTCAGCCTTCTTAGCTCCTCTTCCAGCTCTGTAATGTGCTTTATTTAAACAAATTGAAGCTCAGAGAATTACTTGGCATTCTGCTGTCCCCATCCTCATACTTTACCAGTGGGTACACCTGTCAGTTTTTAATCACATATAAGACAATGCACCTTGACCCACCTAAACACCCCACCTGTACATGAGCTTAGCCTCTAGTCCATCAGAAGCGTTTGTACCACAATAGCACTTGGAGTCTTAAGCCAACTTTTCAGCCTTGTCATTTTCATATTATATTATAAAGCATATACATTCATGTATTTATATTTACACATATAAGCAACGAGTACAAGCAGTGCAGAAATTAAAAGTCGAATGCAGAGAGCAATGGAAGCTGACTTTCAGGAAGAGCCCTTAGCAGACATTGCCCAGAGTGCTGACTCTATTCATTTAATATTAGGTTCACATTCTAGTATGATACAAGTTTAGATTTTAGGAACTTGGCTTTTGTTGCCATCTAAAAATATCCCAGATGAGCTTTAAATGAGAACAGTGTTGCTTGCAATAATTTAGTGCTTTAGTCCAGAAACTTTCTCTTCCTGCATTTAATCATTGTCTCCCCTCAAGCATGCAGTACTCGCTGGCATGTGGAACCAGTGTATCATTCCTTGGGTACCCCAAGTGGCGCAGGGCTGAGCTTGACAGTTTCCTTATGTTGTCTCACAGGTTGGGAGAAACATGGCAACGAGGAATGCTGAGCACACTCTGGCTCCTTCCAAATGCCATAGGAGGTGATGCTGGCAGCTGTCTAACTGGAACAGCTGAGCTATTGTGTTCAGACTTCATGCTGTCAAATGTCAGGGTGGTGCTTGTTTGGTTGTTTATCATTTATGATGAAATAAACCAGCCAAAAGCAGTCTAAGTGGATTCACCTGAGGTGAAGCAGAAACTCACCTGACCATTCAGGTAACTACCTCAGATATTTGGATGTTTGCTATGAACATCATTTGGGGCTTGCAAGACAGTCTTTCCTCCAGTAGTTTACTTCTGTTTTCGTGAGCTGAAAAATCCTGAGATATATCCCTATTTGTTGATAATCATATATACCTGGAACCTCAAACATAATTGTCTTGATCTTTGAATTACATTCAAGTTCAAGAGGTGCTAAAGTAATGAGCAGAGATGGGAAAGTAAAAGATTAAAAGAATTAAGGTTCCTTGCTGAATCCTTAAGTATTTTAGTCTTTTTTTACCCGGAAAAGTGCTTTCGTGACCTATAGTATGAGCCCTAAATATTGATTCTGACGTATTCAAACCAAAATCAAACTAACTCCTGAGTAATGAAAAAGGTCTGGAACATGGAAGGAAGCACAGCCAGGCAAGAGGGGAGGACAGAGGCAGAGGGGAAGACAGTCACCTGGCAGACAATAGAGACAGCTAAGTGGCCCCACAGGAGACCAAGTAAGAAGCAATAGAGGTGCCCTGAAAAGCACACGAGTCTAAAAATGTACGATGTTAAAAAATCAGAAAGGCAAACAGTGTTATGCATAAAGACACAGGATTCTAAATCTGGCAATAGCTTTACATTGTACATGAGATAAAATCCAAATTCTTTACTGAAGTCTGCAAAATCCTACAAAATCTGACTCTAGCTTCCCCCTTTAGCTTCAGTTTTCTCCACACTGTCATTGCTTCTTATGTTCAGCAAAGTCACCTGCCTGTAGCTCTTTGAAAATGTTGAGATTTTTCTATACCCAGGGCCTCTCTACAGGCTGTGTCCTCTGCCTGGAGCCTAATCATTACCCCCTCCCTATTTCCCACCAGTTGTCCTCTAATTTGGCTGTCATACTTCTCTTTCAAGTCTCACCTTCAGTGCAGCCTTCAGAGGGGCCTTTCTGATCTAATTTATAGAAGGAGAATCCCTTTCCTAGCTTGTTCTGAATCCTGTACCTGTTCTTTATAGTACTTTTTACAATATGGAATTCTCTACATGGCTTGTTTGTCTGTGTTCTCATTAGATTGTAGGTTTCGTAAGAAAAAAGGACCATGTTTGTCTTGTTTTATCATCATCTAATCGGTGCCAGGAATACTACTTCAGATACTTAATGTATGTTCAATGAATTCCCTAATTATGGATGAATGAATTAAGACAAGAAGGGAAGGAGATTACTGGTTTAAAATAAGTAGCTGAAGTATCTATTTAATTAGGAGAATGACTTAATACTTGGTACCAAAGCAAATAAAGTATAACTGGATTTGGGGAATAGAATAATAATTTAGTTTCAAGAATTCCTGGTTTGTAGGAGTCAGGTATTTAATATGA
>RJWT010013377.1:0-21799 GCA_004365215.1 Cuniculus paca | reverse complement strand
AAAAAAAAAAAAAAGAGATCAAGACATGGTGTCATCACTACAAGCCATGTCTAGGCAAAACTCCAGTGGGCACAGTGTCTTGGGTGGCTGTCTGTCTTGTACAATTTCTGGGGCATTCTTTTTCTTTTCCCCAGGTCCTCCACATGCGCATATTCAGGATGAGACACCTGACAGCTGATGCATCCATTCACTTTGATGGCATTGCCCTTTGTAGGGTCCTTGCACCCTGAAAAGTGATCCTGAGAACGAATCTCATGGAGAACTTTTATTCTGCATTGCAGTCCTGGAAAGTGGATATTTGTGTCTACAAAAGACTTTTCTGCAATTCTAAGAAATCTTATGCAGTGGAAAGCTTACTCCAAAAAGAGTCAAACAGAAGCCTGTTTCTAGTCCTGTGGTTAACGTGCTAAGTGAAACTGGTTGGATTTTTTTTTTTTTACTTCTTTTGAGCCTCAGTTTCCTTATTTAAAACAGAGATGAAATAATCTTAGGTTTCTATAAACACTTCTGACTCACTGGTTTTTCATCAACATTTAAAGACTAATTTTTCCTCTTCACTCTCCTACCTCCCTTCTGTAGCTTCAGTGTGTCTGCTCTCCCCGGGCCTTTTGCTGTGTGCTTCCTGAAAGAACCGTAGGAATCTGGGATTCGTAGCTTTCCTTCTGGGCACTGTCTTTAGTGGCTGAGCCATCTGATGCCTCCTGACCTCACTTTCTCCCTGAAATGTTTCTTCTAGCACTTGATACCCTCTCACCCTACTTGCCTCTCTGCAAGGTCCAATGCTACTAAGGTGTGGGTCTGGAATGTCTTGTGTAGGCTTATGTGTTAAAGACTTGTTCAGAGGTGGGAACTCTGGGAGGATGATTGTATAATAAGGATTTTAACCTCATCAGTGGATTAACCCACTTATGAACTCATAATGTGATGGCACTTGTAATGATTATTATATTTTGTCAACCTGAGAAGTTTAGAAGTTTAGAACTAAGCAACTCAGCAGGAGGTCAGGGTCCCCACATTGTAAACATCATCATCTTGTGTAAGAGGAAGGCATGGAGATGGTGTGATATCCTGAGCTGGGATAGCCTGCTTGCAATGTAACGGAGGAAAAGAGGCTTGCTCTGCCCTCTGTTTGCTCTTGCTGCTTTGCGGTCTTCTGCTACCCTAAACTGTTGCCCCTCTGCTATGCCAACCTGCCCTGGAGTCAGCTGATTACAGACCCACGAATTATGAACTAAATTAACCTTTCTTTACTTAATTTTGGGAATCAGGTATTTTGTCCCAGAAATGAGAGAAAAGTAACTCAGACAGCACTATTAGGAGGTGGTGGATACTTTAGAAGGTAGGGGCTAGTTGAAGGAAGTGGTGGTGGGGTTCTCTGGAAGGAGATACCTTGTTCTGATCCCTTCCTCCCTTCTCTCTGTCTCCTGGCTGTCATGAGACAACTTTCTTTCACCATGCTCTTCGAGCACTGTTTCTGCCCTGCCACAGGTTTAACAGCAACAGAGCAACCGGGACATGGACTGAAAACTTTGAAACTGTGAGATAAAATAAATATTTCCTTTTTCAAACTGGTTTTCTCAGATATTTTGTCATAGTTAGAGAACACTGACTAATACAAACACTATTCACAATTTCTTCCTATTATGACCATTGTTCTATCTCCACTGTTCACAACAGGGCACTTCCTTGCCCTGGGGTGTGAACTTTCCCTTGTTTTCTTAGCTATCTGCACACATAGAGCTCTTTTCCTCTTTTTAATGTCACTTAGTCTGAAATCTGAACCACTTCTAGTCCCGAGCATATTGGATCAAGAATATTCAACCTGCAATAATAGCAGCAGCAACACAAGTAGTACTAATAACTTTGCTAATTTCTCAAAGGCAGCACAACAACAATAACAACCAACACATTCTAACTGAGGTGGAAATACACAGTGAAGGGAGAGAGAACTTGTTCATTGACTTCTTGCCTGCGTGTGTCCCTTTTCTATGTGACTGGTGAGAATTCTTAGAGCTCTTAATATTCGGGATGAAGAAGCCAAAGTCTCTATTTCACATTGAAAATTTCTTTTCCCTTGCTCTGCAAATATTTTCAAAAATATTTCAAAAAAAGAGAAGGAAAATCAGGCACAAAACCTAGCCACCATTTTAACCTGAAGGTCCCTTACTGATCCATTGTCCTGTGTCTGATGACAGTTCCAAGATAGAGTCTTAGTATCTCCTTAATACAGATAACACAGGGGTCTTCAGATGGCTCATAATTAGAATTTGCCCAAAGCATACCTGATACCAGTTTTTTGGGGGGGAAGCAAGAAGAGGGAGAGTCAGAGCTAAGTGAGGAAATCGATGAAGAGAGTATTCATGACAGGCCACTCTGCAATGGGAAGGATCACGTGGGGACACTGGGAGAGACACTATACCACAGAGCTTGTTAGAAATGCAAATCTTATCCTCCCTTTTTCCCACCAGACCTACTAAATCACTCTTCAGGGAACCCGGGAATCTGAGTTTTAACAATCTCTCCAGGGGAAGAGGTTGGTATAAATATGAAGCAGCAATAGAACAGGATACACAACGATTGGCTCCCCAAAGGGCCAGGAGCAGTTCCCCTCCCTCGACAGTGGAGAACCGTTCCTGAGGGGTCACCTCCCAGAACCGCTGGTGTTTCTGCATAGATTTCGGGCAGCACCCAAGACCATAGAATATTTCAGGCAGAGGAATACAGAAAATTACAGTTCAGAATGAGGATTCAGCTTCATCAGGGTGGCCTTGAGAAATCTGACAAGACAATGGCAGTGTCTGTGTCAGATGCCCTTGTCTAGGGTCTGGCAACTTCAAGTTCTGATCTCTCCTTGGTTCCAAACTCTGGATATATGCATCTGGAAACCCCATCAACACACCCTAAAGGGCAGACCTTATACATCCCAATATCCAAAATGCTCCTCCTGGTCTTCATGATGTAGCTACAGCCATTCATCACTCTTTAATCGGAATGCAGTCTTGGGCAAATGCAACCCTTCCCCTCACTTTCTCAATCAAATCATTTATCAAATGCTGCTCCCTTTCCCATCTATTTTTTATTCTTTTATTTTTATTCCATACTGGGAATTGAACCAAAGGTTTTCACATTGAGCTACATTTCCAGCCTTTTTTTCTTCAAAGAAAATTTTTATTTTGAAACAGGGATTTGCTAAGTTGCCAAGGCAGGTCTTAACCATGCATTCTCCTGCCTCAACCTTCCAGAGTGCTAGGATTACAGGTGTATACCACCATTCCTGGCTTCGTGTACCTTCTTAATATCTGCTCAACCATTTAATTTCTCTCCTTCTTTACCACTACTCCTTATTTTAAGCCCTTGTAACTTTTGCATGAATTCTCAACTAGGTGTCCATGCTAACAGTCATACATACATACATCCATTTCCTTTAAGCACAGGCTGAGTCACTCAGCTCTCCTGCTGAAAATCCTCATGGCTCCCTGTGTCCAGAGAGGAAGGATTGTTCTGACCCTCCTGCAGCCCCCTGAGTCCTACCAACACTAGATCTGAAAATTCATTAGGCTCCCCACTGGCCTTTGGGCCTGTTCTTCCTCTTTCTGGCCTCTTCTTCTCTCTCATCCCTGTGCTCACTCTTTTCCCTGGCATCTCACATCCCCAGTGCATTAAGATGCCCTTCCTGTCATCTCCTCCCCCAACCCTGGCAGAGCTCAGGCTCCCCTAAGTAAATTCAAAGGAAATCTTCAGACACTTCCTTTAGCATATATTGAATTGTAATATAGTTATCCAATGACCTGCCTGCTTTTCCTATTGAATGACAAGTCACCCACCCCCAAGGGAATGAACCAGTTCTCACTTTTCTATCACAGCACCAAGAACAACACATGACTATGTGATATATACTGTGATCTTAAGAGTTCATTCAAATGAGTGCACATGTGAGTGAATGAAATGTGGTTCAGTACAATGATTACATAAACAGCATCTCCCTCGATTGGTTAGCTACCAAATTCTGTGTCACAAAGAAGTGTCCCTAGACCCAGTGATTGTGATGGTTAATTTTAGATGTCAGCCTGACTGTATTAATAGATATCCAGTAGTTGGTAAAGCATTTCTAGGTATATCTGTGAGGCTGTTTTCAGAAGAGATTGGCATTTGAATCAGTGAACTGAGTAAAGAATGAGAAAATCTTCTTTGCCTTTACCACTTTAAAATTTTAGACTTTACTTATCGGCTTTTAAACTTTCTTCTTAAAATACAGCTAGAGCTATTGAGAGAAGATAAGGATTATTGTCTTTAATAGAGAAGATGAATTCATTCATTGTCTGACTATACCTGTATGTGTATCTATTATCTATCTATCTGTCTATCATCTATCTGTCTGTCTTCTATGTATCATCTGTCTATCCATTTATCTATCTGTGTATCATATTAGTTCTGTTTCTTTGGTGAATTTTAATTTAGTGGCTTTAAACAACAAAGTACTTTATTTCTTATGCTTGAGGGGCAGCTGGAGGTGGTGCGTTGATTTAAATTAAGTAAAGCATATCTTAGTGTGGCTCCAACCTGCAATTCTATGCACTTGCCACTCCTGGTCTTTGGGGCAGAGGACCACTCCGGGCCAGCTATTCCAGTGATAAAGACAGGAGCATGAGGTGGACAGCCTAACCACATAAGCAGGTCCTTAATCTCTGCTCACATTCACTCCACCAACATCCAATCAGCCAGAAGAAGTCATAACAATAACAATTAGAAATCCACAGAAGTCCACAACAATAGGGCAGAGAAATTGCCTTTAGTGGAGAAGTTGCAAGGTCTCATGGTAAAGTTTGTGAATACAGGGAGGGCTGAATAAATGGGAAGAATAATACAGTTTGCCACAATACTCAAGGAACATTTAATGCAATTCAGCAGTAATATTTTTAAGCCTAAAAAAAAGTCCAGAAATAAAAGGAATATCTCAATCAGAGAGATTGTCTTCAATTAACGTTCAACATTAATTCAAAAGGCAGAGTCATAGAGAAGGAACCTGGAATCTGCTTTTGTAGAATGTGGTGGCACACAGAAAGATTCATGATTTCAAGAGACCATCAGATTTTAAAATGATCAAAATTTATAAATAAATGAGAATAGTTGATAATAATGTTTATAATATTTAAAATCTAATACACTTCCTGATACAATTAGATATTATTTTATAATATTGAAGCTATTTTATATCTTCTGTATCATTAGAACTTTATATAAAATTTTTTGTTTTTCTGGTTAATGGCTTTTTTCCTGGTTATTGTGTATTTCACATATAGGTTGGGAAAATTTTGAAAGCTCAGGCACTGAGAATCTGGGTGTGGGTGCACATTTGCCTTTATCTGGAGAATAGAATGCACATCTTTCATCAGATTCTCAAAAGGCCCGTGACCTTCCCCACACTAAAGAAAAATTAGGTAATTAAAGCCACTGCACTGGAGGCCTTCTCATTAAAATCAAGAACAATATCACAAACATTAGCCAGTAAAATAATGCATAAGAAACAACAGGAGAAGCTGCAAGAAAATGAGATTTTATTATCATTACATGTCAATAATATGATTGCTCTGCTTGTAAAATCTGAGATGATTCATCCTGAAATGCAGAATTTTTTTAAAACTCAGAATGTATTTCATAAACAATGCATACATTTAAATAGAAATGTTTCTTTGGTTTTATTGAAATATTTAAAAATTTTGAACATTCTAAAACTTGATGGCTTCTTAAAATCATGAAATATAATATGAAAGTTATTGAGAAATTTAGAAAGTTGACTAGTTATAAAATCAAAATACAAAAATCATTAGCTATTATCTATGCTAAAATAACCAAATAAAAGATAAAAAATATGAACTAATATTCTCAGTTGCATTAAAGTGTATAAGAACTATGAAAAATATTAACTAGAAATATTAAAGAATTGCATAAGTAAAAATTTAATGACACAAAATTTATAAAGAGTTCTTCAGAATGATAAAATATATCAACTTTTGATTAGGAAATATATTAGTTTTAGAATATTAGCAATATATCTATTATTTTCATATTCATTCATAGGTTTAATGAAGATTCAATAAAAATTCCAGCAGAATTTTTTAAGATTATCAATGTGAGTGGTTTGTGAGAACATAAAACATTAACTCTAATGTTCACCTGCAATGAAAAAACAGCCAAATAAATTTTACAAAGAGTAGTGAAGAAAAAACTACCTTAGAAGGTATTAAAATGAACATTAAAGTTAAAAATTTCAAAAGTTCTTTATACTGGTGCAACTAACAGAAAGTAGAGAAAAATCATCATAATAGTCCATTCTACACATAATGCATGGTTGTTGTTGAGTCTGACTCAGTCTCAATTGTATGGTGAATTATTATTCTATGCACTGATAGCAGAAGAAAAACTCAAAATATGGTATGTATAGAATTCTTAGAATACCAAGTGCAACCTCCTTGGTGTAAGGATTCATCCAAAAGAAGCACATCATGCAAAAAGAGACAGCAAAGAAATCCCCAAGTCTCCAGTTTTGTACTGCATGGAGGGAGGAAACTTATCTTTTCTGAGAACTGGAGCTTCAAACTATAATTCTGAAGGGATATTAGGTCCTTGGTGTCTAGAGGTGATGGTGGAACAAATACAAACTTTTTCTGGAAGAACCAGTCTTCAGAACAAGTCAACAAAGACGCTGCAGCACAAGAGACCACAGTGTGGTCCAGAATTCAGAGAAGCCAGCATGAGAAACATTTCAGAAACAATGGAGTCAGCTGATGGACATCTCATAGCCAATACTCACAGCTGAGAATAAAGGATCCTTCATGAATGGTTTAGCAACTTGGAAAGCTAAATGAATACCACCTAGACCAAAGACAAAACTGAAAACGTAAACCATTAAAAGAGCTAGAATCTGACTGTGGGATTTGTCTTTCCAGCTATGGAAGAAAAAAGGTAATGGAGAAGTTTTGATTTACCAAATAAACAAAATGTAAAATTCCTATACATCAAAAATGCCCTTGAGTAAATTAAAATAAAACAAAACTGGGAAAAATAGTTTCAACTTCTATGGCAAAGAAAGAGGACATTAACCTTATAACATTGTAACACTTCAATATGTGCAAGAATTTTCTCCTTGGCAATTTTTATACTAGTGAAAAGATCAGAAACAATTAAAACAGGAGGAAATGAATAAATTATGACTCATCTATACTAGAAAACATGTTTTTGAAGAAAATTTATTGGCACAGGAAAACTCTTAAAATCCAAAATGAAATAAAACAGGATCTAAATTATAGTCAATGTAAACTAATGTATTTATATTTATATATCTGAATATAGATATTTCTCTTTTTCTCTCTATGAATATACATATAAGCATACAGAAAAAATATCTACAGTGTATATGCTAATGAATGGTGACATTTTGGGTAATATTAGACTTCATGTTTTCCAAATCTATCTCAGGGAATTAGTGTACTCGTTCTTTATTGCTACTGCAACAAATTATCATCTATCTTGTGGATTAAGCAACACAAATTTATTGTCTTACAGTTCTGAAGAGTTCATGGAATCAAGGCTGAAGCAGGACTGTGATCCTTTCTGGAGGATTTGGTGGAGACTCTGTCTGGCCTTGGTAGTTGTCCCTGTTCTGTGGCCCTCTTGGTGCCTATCCTCTGTCTTCAAAGCTAAAAATGGAAAGGTCACCTTTCTTAGACTACATCTTTCTGAACTTTCCTCCATCTTCAGGTCACTCTGACCCAGTGGGTAATGGTCTCCTCCTCTCAAGACTGTGGTGACCAGATAGGTCCACTGAGATAATCAGGATAGTCTCTCCAAATGGAGATCCACAGCCTTAGTCTCATTTGCATAATCTTCTATGTTCTAGAAATTAGGGAATGGACATCTTTAGAGCTTTGGGGAGACACTATTCTGAGTACCTACATTAGTATTATTTTAGCATTTGAAATACATACATGCACTTTCTAAAAAAGAAATTAAAAAGCATGTATTATCCTTATCATCATTAACATCACCTGAAATTTTATCATCATAATTACTATCAAGTCTTTTTTATGGAGTGTAAACTATGACCTAGAGTTCAAATCCACCCTAGAGCTTTGTCTTGTAAATAACATTTTCTTGGAATATGGTAAGCCCATTTATTTCCGTATTGTCTATAGTTGTTGCTTGTGCACAGCAGCAGAGTTGAATCAAGAAGTCCATATGACTGAGTGCAGTGATGTACACCTGTAACCCCAGCACTCTGGGAGACTGAACCACAGCTCTATCCCAGCCTGGCAACACAGTGACTTAGTGAGATATTGTCTCAAAATAAAAATATAAAAGACCTAGGAGGATGTAACTGATTGCAAAAACCCTGGGCTTAATCTCAGAAAGAGAGAAAAAGAGAAAGAGAGGGAGAGGGAGAGGGAGAGGGAGCGGGAGTGGGAGAGGGAAAGGGAGAGGGAGAGGGGGCGAGCTGGATAGCAGAATTTAAAATACACCTGACCCTTCATCGGAAAATGCTTGCTCACCCCTGCTTTTGATCATAGCTTCCCAATCTCAGATAAAAACTGAAAGTAGGTTAGAGGAGGGACTTGACCTTACAGCAGTTGTGGGTCTCCTGGGCCATCTGTCTACCCCCTCTTTCACAGAGAAAGTGCTGAGTCTCAGAGAGGTGAAATCCCTAGAGAGGGAAACCTGGGGATCCCCCAAAGCCACACACTGCACCTGCAGAAAGCAACTTGATTGGGCCACCCTGAAACTCATCTTCCAACTCCCGCTTTAGTTTTCAACTTTGTACCTGGTACTGATTCCCAGGAATGCACCAAAGCTATCCCAAATTTTTGGAAAGGTAAAAGAGAAAAATAAAGGCAAGCGGAACCTGCAAAGTTCCTACAATTGCATGCCCCCTGTCGCTCATGTAATTCCCTGTGGTGGTCCTGTTGCCAGGGGCATAGTGTTCTTGTACGCTGAGGTGGGGGTGGGGATCTTCTGTGGTTTGTAGCCAACCCTGTTGTGCCTGCCCCGACAATGTAGGTGGCAGGGAATGGAGAGACTCCGAAGCATGTCTTAGCAGACCCACTCCTCCGGCCAGACTGTAAGCCGCAACCACCGATGAGCCTCGTGATGTCCAATTCATCATCAGACCCAGTGACAGCACCGAGAAGGACCTCAATCACGATTTGTCCTCTGTTCCTGCGATCCTTGTCAGCCCCATTAGTGTTGTCCTTTTCTGAACTGCAGCAATGGGTCAGAGGTGCTGTTACTGATAAAATTTAAAACACACACACACACACACACAAAGGAGAAGAAAAATTGCCTACAATTTCATTTTAGAAATTACAGCTGGAAAGAATGTGGTACACATTCCCATGCATAATAACATACATACTTCATAGGCCATGGTGTTGATGCACCCTAATTTAACTGATTCCTTCCTGCTTAATGTTGGAAAATATAAAATGTGCATTACTATAAATGTGCTGAGATCAGTGTCCTTGTCATGAAGTCATTGGCCACTTCCACCATTATGTCTTTGACATGAGTTGATGGACATGGATTTTTAATTCCTGGAAGACATACATCTTGTCTTTTGATACCTAATGACAAAACCCTGTGCAGAAGGACTGCCCACCCTTGCCCACCTCTCCTGGCAGATAGAGTGCTCCTGAGAGACAATGATGGTTTCCATCATGTTGGATGGGTTCCAGAGTGCTTCGACAAACGTTTCTTCCTTTTAACTTCAAAGGGATCCTGGAAACATTGATAGAGATGTTCGAAGAGGAGAAGACTGAATGCAGTAATTGGTCCAGAGTAATTCCATTAGAGAACAGGAAGCCAAGCCTGGAAACTTGCACCACACACAGAAGCATCAGGACGGTCACTTTAAGGCCTCCTTGTCCCCAGGCTCCCCTCCCCCCACTGCATCAGACATATTAAAATATACACACACCCAACATAATTTATTCATAACATGTGTAAGAGTTCATTTGCAGCTGCTTGGCTGACAAAGAATGTGACATTGTGGAGACATTTAAATATTTATTGAGGCTGGTTTTGTAGGGTGCACAGGTTGTGAGTTTCTTTGTCCTCAAACCCATTCCTTGTTCCTCCTTGCTGTGTTTTCACCTGTGATCCGTTTTCCCAGGTTTTCCCGTAAATGAGTTCCCTGTTGGCTTTGGGCAGTGGAGACCACAGTGGGAGAGTCAGGGCAGGAAGAAAAGAAGTGTGAGAGTTCGTCCCTCTCACTAGGGTAACCTCTGTGATAACCTCTGGGTGAGCCCACTGTGGCTTTGACTAATCCCAAATGGCCTGCCCTGTGGGTCTGATGAGCGGCCCCCTTCTATCCTTCTGGATTGGCCATAGTGGTACATTCTTACTGTTACTAATCTCTGGGTTGCTTTTCTCTCCTGTGTTAACATTTCCAAGGTCCATGAAACAAATTCTTTGTTTTCTTATTTCTTGATTGGACCCTTCAGGGCACAGGGTTTGGTTTTGCTTCCTTTTGGTGTAATGGAGCTGCTTATCTCAAATAATTACATAATTTCAATAACTTTGAGCAACTTTGTGGACCCTATACAGAGTGGTATAATAATTTTTAATGATTAGTATTTTCTGCATATCCTTCAAGAGAAAGACAAGAGAGTGGACTGAGCGTCACTGTGTCCTCTCCCCTCACTCACCTGCTTCTCCATCCGTCCACAAAACTACACATCTAGTCCATCTTCTCAACCACCCAGTCCTTTTACATTCATCCACTCATCTAACTTGTCACTCGCTTCCTTGATCCATGTATCTTTCCATCCATCCATCCCTTCCTCCATCTATCCATCTCTCTATCCATTTTCTGTAGTCATTCACCTCTTTCCCAATCTATCTGCTCTTCTTTTCATTGATTCCAACTTTCATTCAATGAATGTGTATTGCTTGTTTACTAGACTCTAGGTTGGAGTTTGGAATAAACAGAGTGAATATAAAATGTTTCTTTTCTCCAGGTGCATGTGATAAGAGGCATAGCCATGTAAGTGTCAACTACTTTAGAAGCTGGTGTTGGACTTGCAGAGGGTCTGATACATAATACAGATGCTTATCTGTTAAACGAATGAGTAAACAATTGTTATCATGGTAATAGTAAAGGAATGCAGAGTTGAAGGATTTGAAGATGTGGTAGCTACTTATGTGGGTTAGAAGAACAGAAAATACTTTTTAGAGGAAGGGACAGTGTGAGCTACTCAGGGAATGGTTAAGAGTGAACCAAGAATGGAAGTTGGGGACAATGACATCAGAGAGAAGAAATAATGTGCAGAAACAGAGGAGAGGTAAAGAATTATATTCCCAATAAGTAGAAATTTAAGGCATCATGAAGTAGTTCAAATGTGGAATTTTGATATGTGTACATTCTAAAGTACTTAGTCAATCAACTATTTACATATCTTCAGGATTTTCTTGAAATTTAACTACTAAAAGCACTGACGAATGCTACTGTGTCTCTATCTTTACATCCTTTTGCAATTATTTCCTTAGAATAAATTCTCAAGATTATGATTAGCAGGCCAACAACACTGCTAGGCTTTTTCAAAAAGTTAATTTCATTTGACAAATTGCCCTCCAGAAAGGAATACCAGTTTCCATTCCCAACAGCGGTGCATAAAAATGTCAATTTTCCCAAATCTCTGCTATTTTGAAGTTTTGTCAAACTTTTAATCTTTTTCAATCTGAGGGGGTGAAAAATGCTGATTCAGCTTTATTTTTATTTATCACTTTTTATTGCTAATGAGATAAGACACCCTTTAGTATGTACTGACAGTTTGTGCATTTTATTTTGTGACTCGCCTCTTGGCATTTACTGTTTAGCTTTTTACTGAATATTTCTATTCTTCCTTTCAGTTCATCAAATTCTTCTTAAATTACTTTTTAATCAAACTAAGATTCTTAACCTTTTGTCTGTAATGTGTGTGGGTTATAGTCTCCTCTGCATTTTGCTACTTGTCTGTCTATTTTTAAGGTTCCTGTTTTAGTTTCATTTAGGCTTGTGAATAGTATTAAAAGAATAATAAAAAATATAAAACAGATGCTACTTGTAGTGAAACCTGTCAAATTCCTTCTTTATATTATGTAAAGTGTCTGATTTTCTTAGAAAGCTTAAAGGGCCTAGTAGTCCACATTACTATAAATTAGTTGACCCTGTTTCTTTTATGGTTTCTCTTGATCTCTAAATATGGGTTGATAGTCCAATGCCCTTGCTGCATCTCTCCTCTAGTGCTTAGAGATGCCAGCTTTATAATCTACTGAATTCCTTCACTTACAGGGAAGACTTTCAGGGCTCTCTTGTGCAGCAGCTCCACAGCTTGATATATGCTGTGCACCCTGTTTTCAATGGTCTCTTTCTCAGACAGCCTCGACCAGTAGGCTCAGGTTTAAGATTACACATTTTTAACAAGCTCCACAGTTGAGAACTCAACTATTGGCAGCTGATTACAATCATCTACCTTATAAAGGTCATTTGTGACTTAGGAGGCTCCAGCCAACCACATTTGACCTAGGCCAATGTAACTGGCATCTCAGCAGATAAGATTGGGCATTTATAATTTTTTCTTAAACACCAAGGTGATTCCAGTATAAAGATAAAACAATTGCATTAGTCTGTGATATTCATATTTGCACTCATGTCATCCTGTTTGAGTCAAAGTAGTTTTACTTTATATTCCCCACTGTCAGTTTCTTTGGTTCTTGACCACTGGATGAAGAAGCCTGAACTATATCTGAGACTTGAGGGTTCTGGGAGGTTTCTAAAAGGAAGTAATAGGATCTAGGCTGAGCTGAAAGCAGATGACCATGGAGGCTGGGATAGAGCTGGAGACAGCCTAGAGGTGGGAAGAAGGAGACAGTGTGGCAGCCACTGGGTCAGGATTGTAGATCCTGGTAAGACACCCTGAATTTGGAAGAGAGAGACAGAGTATAGAGACTTGAGCAAACACAGTGAGCAACATTGTAGAGGCCAAACCTCCTGGCTCTGGCCCTTCCTGGGAACCATGTTTCAGAGTGGTAGAACAATAAGGACAGTAGGAGGACACAGGCATGGTGTTGTGGATTTTGGTCATCTATTGTGGGACCAAGCTTTACCTGTTGGTGATCCTGGATGTTCCTTCCCTCTGCATGGAAGCCCTGCTGTGTCTTCTACTCCCAGAGCCTGAGGCTTTGGGCCCCTTTGCATTTTACTTGCTTTCCTAGCTACAGTGTGTATCCATCTGTTGTCAGTCTTGAGCCTCTGTCAATATTCTGGGGTCACAATCTTGGGCACAATGAGGATCCAGGAAGCTGAACCTTGATGAACAGTGTCTATGTGTCCAATATACACAGCCACTGGCTGTATGGGAAAGAGAGACCACTGGCCCACCAGCCGGGGATGTCAGATTCAATAAATGTTTTGCAACGGCAAACCCTGAACCCCCTAGTGTTGTGGAAATCTCTTGTGTTTTTAAATTTGTTCGTATGCTTCCAGTTGTGTTTTTTTTTTCTTTTTAATGAAACATGAACCCTCACACATACAGATGCACACAGACACTTTTCCTTGGCAAGAGGCAACTCTTGTGTACTCAGTCTGCAGCCTCTCCTGCAGAGGGAACCCTTGAGGAGTTCATAAAGCTCCAACTCCAGGACCCAGTGTGACTCCTGTGGGTGGATCCCAGGAGGTGAATGCAAAAAAAAAAAGCAGAGTCTGAACCCTTGTGGGAAGAAGAACTGCTCCTTTGCCATTTCAGCTGACTGGGAAGGGACGGATATTAGTGTTACACCCCTCAGATGCCTCCTCCCTCCTAGCTAGCCCTGCATTCCTTGCACCCCTGCACCCTTGCACTGAACTCTCTCTTAAGGTCATTGTCCTTCCCTACACACCCCAGACCCAAAAAGAGCTACACTTGCCTTCCCTAGGTAGGACCTGCTGCCTTCTCTCTTCTTTCCAGGGACAGCTGACAGATTCAACTATTTGGGTTACTCCATCACAACTTCAGGGATGCACTAGACCCTGGTCCTACAGACCCCCAGCCCACTCAAACTGTGTGAGCCTGAAAGCTGAGACTCAGGAGATGCTCACTGTGGCTATGCATCCAAACCACTGTCCACTCTGGCTGTGTCATCCCTGTTCTCATGCCATCTCCACATGCCCTTGAATGCGCCTGGGCACCCACCACCCAGCGCTGAGCATGGGCTGCTAACAGAACCCGGATATGTTCTTCCCTGAGAACTCCGCTCAGAAACTGCCTCACCCAGGACAGTCCTTCCTGTGAAGGGTCCTTAAGCCACAATGGGCTGTTATGGTTGATACATTGTGTCAACTTGAGCAGTTTAGAAGTTTAACTAAGAGACTCAGCAGGGAGCCAAGGTTCTTACTTTGTAAACATCCTAATCCTGTAAAAAGGAGGGTGAAGAGATTTTGTGAGTGCTACACCCACCTATAATGGGGGGAGGTGGCCTGTGTACAATATAAGAGAGGAGAAGAGGTTTTCTGCTTTTTGCTCTGGCTGCTGCCTTGAGGTGTTGCCCCTGTGCCATGCCACCCTGCCTTGGAGCCAGCTGATTATAGATTGACATCTCCAGAAACTGTAAGCTAAATAAACCTTTCCTTGCTTCACTTTGGCTGTCGGATGTTTTGTCCCAGCAACCAGAGAAAAGTAACCAAGACATGCTACTAAGCAGGTCTGAAAAACTCACCACCCTTATCTCAGTACAACATAGCTCTGGGACCTCTCTGTGCCATCCTAGAACTTCCCAGGTACTCAAGCTAAAGCCAGTCATTAGCTGCAACCAGACCTTTGCCTGACTGTCCCTCCTTGCCTTAATCTATACCCTGCCCTAGGTTCCTCTGAGAGCACTCCTACCATAAGTTATCAGCTCCAGAATCCCCAGCTCAGGCCCTGCTAACCTAACCCAATGTGAGAAGGTCGAAGTTCCATGCTTATCTGACTTCTGCATCCCCTGCCTCAGGATTTGGACTTAGATCACATGGACTGTGGAGAGGAGAGTAGTCCCTCTTTCTGGATGAACTTGGCCTTGTCTGGGCAGATAGACTATAAATGGACATGACCAGAGGCTGGATATTCAAGCAGGGTTGGAGATGGCAATGCAGCCCAGTGCAAGTATCTGACCTGAAGTTTCCCACTGCTGCTTTGGGCTTTGAGGGGATGGCTTAAGGGGAAAGCTCAGGAAATCCCACCTGGCACAGCAGAGAAAGAGCATCTGGAGCTTGTTATACAGGAGTTGGCACAAGCTGGGCATTTTTCCAGGCTCGGAAGGTTTTAGGGAAATTCTTAGATGCGGGATGTTTACAAAAATTGTGTCCCTGGTTGAATCACCGTGTTTCCCCTTAAGAGGCCCCTTGAAGTCTCCATGGAAGCCATACTTCGACATGATCAACTTTAACCAGAGCCATGTTGAGCCTCGCAGATGAAGACAGTGGTGGTCCAGCCTATGTCATTAGGCAACGTTAATGACAAGGAGCAAGTCTTCTCCTCCATCCCCATCCACTCTTGTCTATGAAATCATTTCCTCACAGGCTCCGAGGTCTGGCCAAGACAGTTTTACTCTCCACAATTGACTTAATAACCCTATTTCATTTTGTGGTCACATATTAAAGTCAAAGAGGCTCTGAATGACACAAAATATTTGACCACTCCATAAGGAAAATGTCAGACCAAGAGGAAATAGCCACACAGACATGGTTCATTTTGTTAAAAACATACCTTTGCCTTTTTGGGAAGAACAGTCAGATCACCTTGGCAAAGGACATTCCCGAATCTCTCCAGGAGAATGGACTGCTTTTTTTATGGGCATGTTTCTTCGGCTATTTCGATTTGCATATTTGAAAACAACTGAAAAAGCAATTAATTCAAATCTAAATAACTTCCATGCTCAGAATTATGTTTATGGTCTTCCAGCAGACAAATTTATGGGGACGTCTGGGGACCAGGCCTCTGACACAGAATAAGCATCAATCTCTCCTGGAGTCGGGTTGCGGGTTTATTTCTAAAACTTGTGTGGAATGAAGGAGTGAATCCACGGTGTTTAAGACCTAATGATAATCATACACTTTAACACATTTAAATCATGATGCTGCAGGGGCAAAAATCTTGGCTTTTCTTGTAGTTCTGAGCAGGGCTGTTCCCAGAGGATGATCCTCCTTCAGAGAAAAGAAGACACTGACTTAGTTACAATCCCAGGGAGGATTCTGCATTGGAATTTTTTGTGGGAGTTCCTTTCTTTCTTTAAATACAATTTACATAGAAGGGGCTGGCTGCCAAAGGGATAATTGAGAAACACCTGGTAAAGATGTCTATTAATTGACAATTGCTTTCTCTTCCCCAAGCCTTGTCCTTCAGAAAGGAAAAAAAGAAAGTAGAAGAAGAAAAAAAAAAAAGCCAAGAAAGAGAATGAGAAGGAAAAAAAGAGCCTGAGGTATATAATCATCAAGCCCAAAAGGAAAGAAATATAATCTTCAAGGCCAAAAGGAAATAAGGCAGGAGTTCGGTGAGTGAGCAATGGCCACATTGGAGCGGTGGGAGGGATTTCGATGTCAGAACCCCACGAATGATTTCTTTTCAGAAGGACGGAAAAAGGCCATAGAGTCCCAGAACCACCTTTTGCTTAAATCAAGCTTTTGAATTTGTGATCATCTTGGTGTGCTAACTCCAACTTCGAGGAAGAGGTGATGAATGAGTTTCTCTATTCCTAGATTCCACTGCAGTTGCCCATCTACAGTCACCAGGATGAGGTGCATTCCCACCCCTGCCTGGATCCATTGTTTTCATGACAGCTTCTAGCATAGCACATTCTCCCAGAGAAATTCTCCAGTGAGGATCTGGGTACATTATGCTTAGGGTAAAATTTGGGGCTGGAATGATTTTCATGAACACATCTCTGATTCTGTTATTGTTGTCATACTAAAATCTGCACTGTACTATCAGTATGGAATCACTCCGGTAAAAGATCAATAAATACTAGGTGAACATCATTTCTCAAAAGAAAATACTTAGCATGCCAGATCTGTGGCTTTTTCTTTGTCTCTTCGATAGTTCCTTTAAGGTCATGTATATAGGTGGTACTCAAAAACTTATTTAGAAGATAAAAGAGACGAATGAAAAATAATTCTCTTCTTAAAATTCTTTTGTTTCTTTATATAAAATACTGGAGCTCAGATTATTTAACTTTATGACCTGGGAGAGTCACATTCTCTCTGGTTTTCATTTTTAAATGTGTATAAGTGAGAGAAAATAGGCCACTGATTTTCAGACAGATTATTACAAGAGTGTAGTAGTTTCTCAGGTACATCAGCAGGAGAAGCAGTCAAGGACCTGGGTCTTTCCCTGAGTTTCTGCTTCTTCCCCTTTCTCAAATGGAGCAGTTGCCTATCTTTTTATGTGCATACAATAAAATTCACCAATTCCAAATGCACAGGTTGATAATGTTTGATAAATAAATGCAGTTTGTAACTACCACCACAGTGATAATATACAATAACTCCATCACTATGAAAAAGTGTCCTAAAGCTCTTTTGCAACAAATCCCCCTATCACTTCTGAAAACAGCTGCTGTCTCTATATTATTTATTCCTTCCTAGAATTGAACAATATTCTATAATATCCGGTTTTACACATCAAGTTTATTTCACTTAGCATAATACTTTTGAGATTCATCTATATTTTGGGTAGTTAATTCTATTTTTATTCATGAGTAATATTTCTTTGCATGGATGTACTACAATTCATGTATTCATTCACCAATGGATGGACATTTGGGTTGTTTCCGCTTTGGACCTATTCTGAATAAAGCTACTATGTACATGCATAGTAATGTCTTTGTGGGGTATATATATTCTCTTACATAAATTCATAGAAAGGGAATTTGTCAGTTATATGGTAATTATGTATTTCATCTAAGAAACTGCCAAACTGTTTTCTCATAATGCCTGTATCATTTTTTGAATTGTCAACAGCAGTGTATGAGGGTTGCAGTAATTCTATGGACTGGTCGACACTTGGTCTTTTCAGGCTTTTAATTTTAGTCGTGTATTTAGTGGTATTTCGTTGTGGTTTTAAATTGCAGCTATCTAATGACTAATGAGGTTGGGTGCATTTTCATTTCCTTATTTGCCATTTGTATTGTGTATCTTCTTTAAATTATCCTTCAGGCCTGGACACAAAGTTCTTTCCTAAGACAAAGTCTGGAAAAGGAGAGGGCAAAGACCTAGGGAGGCACACTCATGACTTGCCTGACAAGCACCTACTACTAGAAGAGGCAAAGGCTTGGAGAGGAAACCCTTTTGTGTTGCATAGGAGCAAAGACAAAAGAAAATCTGAGTGTGGAACAAGAATTCTGAGAAACACCTTTTGGCTTCTCAACCTTTACTCAGACACAAAACAGTGCCAAACTATTACTAACGGAAAAGGAACACTTTGGTACACAGAGGGTAACCATGACAACAGTAAAATTAACTTTTGACTGGATTAACTCAAACCACATTAACAGTCAAATAGAAGATAAATGCCAATATCTTGGAATAAAGCTTATTTATCCCAGTATCTACTGGTCTGCACACATGTCATCATTCAGTCAAAAATTACCAGCTACATAAAGGAGCAACACTCATGATACACACACCCACACACACACACACACAGCCCCATTGAAACAATAAAAATATAAATATAATTTATGAATAGAATCACAAATGTCCTAGATGTTGGAACCATCAGATGATAGCTTTAAAAAATCCATGACTAATGAGTTAAAAATCTCATGGAAAAGATAGACACACACATGGTCCAGTGAAGGAAGTCAGCAGTCAGGAGAAATCTATAACAAAACATCAAATGGGTAGGTAGATGATCTTAAAAATATATTGCATGAGATATAATTCCTTCAATTATCTCTCAATGTAGCTGAGGAAAAGATCAATAAACTTGAAGATATTTCAATAGAATCACTGTAACTGAAACAAAAGAAAAAAAAAGAGTGAAAGGTAAAACAGAATAAAGTATCCAAGAGTTGCAGGGCATTGTCAAACTGTCAAATATATATGCAAATGGAAACCCAGAAGGAAAAAAAGAGAATCTTGAAGAAGAAAAAATATTTATGAATGATAGCAAAGTTATTTTTTAAAGCATAATAAACACCCAACCAAAGATCTGAGAAACTCAGAGTTAAATATACAAGCCCAAGAATTAGAAGGTTCATTTAGATACATCACTGTGAAACTTCAACAGAAAGAAAGGAAAGAAAGAAAGAAAGAAAGAAAGAAAGAAAGAAAGAAAGAAAGAAAGAAAGAAAGAAAAAGAGGGAAAGAGAGAGATCTTGAAGATGGAAAGGGAAACAGGATCCATTACAGAGACAAACAAGGAGATAAAGTCAGCTACAGCAGCATTCTTTTCAACAATTATGGTAGCCAAAAGACACTGGGAGACCACCTTTAAAGATAGTGAAAAAAAACCACTATTAATTGAGGATTATATATCCTGCAAAAACGCATTTCAAAAATGAATGTGAAAAATAAAGATGTTCCATTAAAAAAAGCTGAGACAGTTAACTGTCAATTATCAAGGGCTGCAACCCAAAATACTAAAGTTCTTCAGGTAGAACGAATACAATATCATATGGAAACTTGGACCAACATAAAGAAATCAGGGTCTCTAGGAACAGTAAACACGAAATGAATATACAAATGGTATTTTCCTTATTTTAAAATACAATCAACTGTCCATCTAATGCAACATATTTAACATATATAAAAATCAAAATGCATGGCAATAATAGCTCAAATAAAAAGAGGGAGAAATTTCACAAGAAACTATATAACATTGTTTGAAGGTAAGAAATTGAAGATTTATATTGAAACCAAAGGGCAATCACTAAATAATTTAAGAAAATGTATCACTAATCTGCCAATAGTGAAGGTAAAATGGAATCAAAAGTAGTATAATGAGGAAACAGTTTTTAAAGGCTGAAATAGAAAACACAGTTACTGATCCAGTAAAAATCTTCAAAATTGACTTGTTCTTTCCTCATTTTCTTTCCCCCATGACAAAGCCATGCCATATCCTAAGGGATCTTTCCTATTTTCTCTGTACCTAACCTGAGTTGTCCAATTATTTGTATCCATTCCCACCCTATTAGCACTTAGAGATAGGGGAAATAAGCTTCCATCATTTTTTACTAGTGGAAGGTGTTTCCTCCTGAAAATTGCCAATACAGATTTTTAAAAATTTATTCTTTTCTAAATGCACTTTCTAATATTTTGCTTTTAAAATAGCTTCTTGGAATCAATTTTATTGAATTTGTACTTAAGTTTTGTTCTCATCTAAATGTGCATTTTCTGGCTGCATAAAATAAGTTTTGTCATATCATTTAATAATAAATTAAACATCTAAAAAACATAGGTAACAAAATGGTATCTTTAAATCCAACCACATCCATAACTGCATTAAGTATAATTGAGCTAAACACTATAATTGAAAGGCAGAAGAAAGTGTGTGATTACTTTGGAAGCAACTCTGCCTATATATTGTCTATAAAAATTTACTTTTCAGTAGGAATGCATAAACAGATGAAAAATAAAATATTAATTTTCAGAAAACTAGAGTTATGGTATATTAATATCAGAAAAAGTAGACTTTAAAACAAAAATATTATTGATGACTGTTATGGTTTGTGTCTAGGTGGCCTCCCAAGTGTCATACAGCCATGGAGGTGGCTGAATCTATTGTTTGTGACTGGTTTGTTGTCTAGTGCCGAGATTAGTGGTGTGAGTGCTGCACCCACCCAGGGGCAGAGTTGGCATACAATATAAGGGAGGAAAAGAGGTATGTTTCTTCTTTTTTGCTTTTCCACTCTTGTTGCTTGGGGGCTGCCACCAACAGCTGCCCCTCAGCCATGCCACCCTGCCTCGGAGCCAGCTGAGTAGGGACTAAAACTTCCAAAACTGTAAGAAATAAACCTTTCCTTCCTTCATTTTAGGTGTCAAGTATTTCGTCTCAGCAATAAGAGAAAAATAACCAAGACAGTGATAAAGAAGGACATTACAAAATGCTAAAGGAGTAAATTCACTAAAAAGACAGTTTTAGATGTGTATTCATGTTAATGGTGGAGCAAAAAATAGAATATAGAAAATTTAAAAATAGTATCATACTTAGATATTAAGTTGAAAAGTGCGATGGTCATTTAATAGGGAAAAGGATAGAATTTTGTTTAAAATGAGGGTCTTTTCAATAAAGGAGAGAACAATTGTGAAATCTACATGGAGAGAAAAGTAAAACCCTAACTCCTCATATCAATACTCAAAATAGGTCATAGACTTAAGTGTAAGAGCTAAAAATAAAAACAGAAGCAAATACAAGAGAAAAATTTGTGAATTCAAATGAGGCACAGGTTTGTTAGCCAGTACACTAAAAGCATGAAATTCAAAACAAAAGTGGATAAATAAAATTTAATCAAGTCAGGTGTAGTGGCACAGACATGTAATGCCATCATTCTGGTGGTCGAAGCAGGAGGATTGGTGTGATTTCGAGGCCAGCCTGGGATACATAATGAGCTCAAGGCCAATTTGAATTACATAGTGAGACCCTGTCTCAAAAAAACATTTAAAGACATGGTTTAAAATGTGAAAAAAATGATCTACATATTGAGAGAAAATATTTGCAAAATATGTATTTGTTTCCTGACTATATTAAAAAACTCTTAATAAGAAAAGTCACAGTATATTATTTTTAAAGACACAAAAACTTTGGACAGATACTTT
>RJWT010013376.1:8039-21893 GCA_004365215.1 Cuniculus paca | reverse complement strand
TCAACACACCACCGAATGTGTCTTTAGATAGCTCTGTCCTGGTGATCTTTTCAGTAACCACTCCCCTGACCTGGTACAGTATGGGGGCTGAAAATGGCATGGAAATTTAAAGCAGGCTCTTGCTGGTGCACAACACAAGTTAGTTATATATGGGGACAGTAGGTTTTCATCTTCAGTTGTCTCTGATGCAACTTATATGAAATTAATGTTTTGTTAACTAAATACCACTCTGTAATTGTCAAAAAAAGAAGTGAGGCTGTTTTGTTGGCATTCTGAATGCTTGAAAGTAAATATAATTTTTATTAAAGAAGATGGAAGAGGTATGCAAAGGTTAAAAAGCTGAGCTTTTTGTGTTTTGTTTCTATTTGGTTTGTTAATGGACACGACACTTGGTGCGGGGGGAAGGATTCTTCCCACAATAATGAGGTAGGCCCAGAACAGCCTGCTGGCAGCTGCTGGCACAGAGAGGATGGCCTCAGACATCGCCAGCTCTGCTCTTGGCCAGCTATGGTGGACCACAGCCCACAGAATTACCAACCTGGGAGTCCGCCGCCCTTTGCAGGCCCAGGAAGGTGAAGTCTATCAAAGAGGACTACAGTCGAAGCAGAAAGCAGGGTAAAAGGCATTAACTCTGAGTGAGCTGACAGTGAGGCTGTCATCATAGGCTCCTAAACCTTGTGAATTTAAAGGAACAAATACAGCAGATGCTTTGAAAAAGCCCTCCTGCTGGAGACATGGAGCATCTCTCAGTTACAGAAATCATGACCCTACGTTTATGGGCGTGTCCTGCAACACAGAACCCTTCTGTAATCTGTGTCAGTAACATAAGTGATTAGCTGTGAAAGACGCATAAAGTTAATTTTATATTGATTCAAAAGGTGAAAATATTTTCCCTAAATATAAAGTTTGTTTGCACTCTCTGTTTAGACATTACATAATAATTACAAATGACCACCTTGCTTAATTTCACTTACTGGTCCTGAAGGTAGGTGAGAAATGTATTTTTTTTTAAAGTCATCGGTATTTGTGGGACTTAGTCCTTTTCATCATGAAGGAGAAAAACTGGAGGAGAAAGCAGACAATTCCAGATTTTATGAGTCTCTGAGATGCAAAGGTGTTTTAAACATCAAGCGATCTTACGTTTGATATATTTTCCTTTGGGGCTTGAGTAATAAACATAGATAGCTATATGGAGGGAAGAATTTTATATGAAGTTTTAATGAAAGGTTAATCACTTCATCATCAATAAGTCATTCACTGGAGTAGGCATTCTAATCCATAACTGTAAGGTTTGATATGTGTTTCTACCTATTAAGAGGCAAGGAGACAAAACTGGAAAGTAACAAAGCAGAATGTAGCTATTAACTCCTTGGTATTTCCTGATATTAATAGATTCCTCTCAACACAGTAGTCAACCGAAGAGACCTTGGCTGAAGTTGACTAATACTGAAATTCAATTAACTTCTACATTAGGCTATTAACAAGTGCACTTTATTGCATGAGTAACATCAAGAAGAGACAAAGCCCAAGGGAGAAAGTGAAGTATGCCGTGGAGCAGGTGGAAGTATGAAATGATGCGCAGCTACTTGAAGTCTCGTGTACTAAGTTGCTTCTGATATTGTGATGATAGACACAAATAGCCATTGATTCAGGGGAAGATTTCAGTGTGTTTAGTTGCTGGGAAAGTTGTTAATCATTTCTCTACAAAATTGTAAGAATGTAAATTCACTTGTGGCAGCTTTGAAAAGTGGCCAACACAATTCATGATTTTTTTATGTGCCTTCTCTTTGCTGAGTGATTCACATCTTTTGCTTGTTTGTGTTTGGAGAGAGGTGGATCTCTCCTTACTCCATGAGGGAGCCAGCCTGGTGACTGGTGTTCTCTGGGGTGAACAGGCAGTGATGTTTAGCTGTTCCTCAGGTTCAGATGTCAAGAGGCCTTGTGCACCTGTCCTTGCCGCCTTGGACTCTTGCAAACTGCATGTGGTTACAAAGGACCAGGTGGCTGCCTGGAAGATGAGGGCCCACGTGGGGCAAACGCAGTGCAAACTCAGGCAGATTTATCTCAGCCATGGCCCCAAACCTGTGAGAGAAACTGAACAAAGAGCAGAACCAAACCTGCCTGGACTCCAGTGCACTCTCAGTTGGCTGCAACGGTGCAGAAATGCAGCCGCCCACGTCACCATGCACCAGCTGGCTGAAGATGCAGAGCTAAACTAATGGTAAGTGTGCAGTGATGAGTTACATAGCAAGATACAATTGATGTTGCCATTCTGTTGTGTTGGAAAATATAACAAAATTGTTTAATACATTGCGCTTTCTTTCCTTGCTAGCACTGGAAAAACACCCTCATTATTATACTCATTTGCTTACTTTCATTAAATTTATGGATTACTTTTTAGTAGAGAGTATAATTGGCACACATAGTTGACAGTAACAGGAGTAAAACTTCTGAGAATCAAATCTCCAGTTCAAAATATCATCTGTATCATAAAAATGAAAAACTACACAAGTAGAGACATTTAACTATTTTATCCTTCTGAAATTGAGAGGGGACTGCAGCAACTCCTTTTATATCACACTCTTCCTTATAAATTGGGTAGAAATGCAGCTACAGAGCCAGTAGCTAACAGGGTTTCCCGAGCTTTTAAGCCTGCCGTTGAAGTTTCCCTTGGCTACCGTCTGCTGCATTCTTGTTGTCACAAATCAGAGTACAGCAGTACATGCCTCAGTGAGAATAAAACCAAGGGTCACGCAGTAATGACTTTAAGCCTGAAATAGATTTGGAAGTTTCCTTGTCCCTGGATGATCTTTCAGTGTATCTTCTTACTGTTCCTTCGCGAGACTGCACCACACAAAAAGTGCTGCACATCTGCCATCTCTCTGTCCCTGTCCAGGCAGTGCACCCTTGGCTGAAGGGCACTGTCCACGTGACTTTGACTTGACAGAAACACCGGAAATCAACGCTTGACCCCAGGGTCTTCATACTGCTATATCCACTGACATTTTAGTTTAATTCGTTTGTTTATTTTTGAGACAGGGTCTTGCAGCATGGACAAGCCTGAGATCAAACATGGGATTCTCCTGCCTCAGCTTCCCAGAGTACTGGCATTTTAGGTGTGTGCCACAATATCCAGAAAAACACATTTTTTCTTAATCCTCAGAACCGTAAACTCTATAAGTGATTGCATCCTCTTTTATCAAGATATTATTATTTTTTTCAGAATAAATGGAAACAAGAAAGAAAGTCTTATGGTTAATACATTGTGTCAACTTAAGCAGTTTAAAAGTTTAACTGAGAGACTCAGCAGGGAGCCAGGGTTCTTACTTTGTAAATATCCTCATCCTGTGCAAAGGAGGGCAAGGACATTTTGTGAGTGTTACACCCACCCTGAAGGTGGGGGCAGCCTGTGTACAATTTGAGGGTAGAGAAGAGGCTTGCATTTTTGCTCTTTTGCTCTGTCTGCTGCCTTGAAGTGTTGCCCCACTGCCATGCCATCCTATCTTGGAGCCAGCTGATTATGGACTGAAATCTCCAGAAACTGAGAGCTAAATAAACCTTTCCTTGCTTCACTTTGGTGTCAGGTGTTTGTCTCAGCAATGGAAAAAAGTAACCAAAACAGCAAGGAAATAAGCTCTCAAAATAAAAGGCATAGGGTGACTTTCAAATGTTGCAGATGTTTACAGATAATTTGGGGGTGGGTTCTGAACACAGTACCTTCACACTGGGCTATGCTGCAGCCCTGTTTCATTTTGAGACAAGAATTTCCTAAATCCCTAAATTGTCCAGCCTGGACTCAAACTTGGCATTGCACCTGCCTCAGCCTCTAAGAGTGCTGAGATTAGAGTTGTGGTTAAGGGAAGCAACTCTGGTTTTGTGGAAGTGGTGCAAGGCCTTTAGAGGTACTTGAAAGGGTGAGGAGAAATTGTACGATGGTGAGAAGTGTGTTTCACGTCCAGCTGTGGCAGCAATGAGCTTAGTCCTGCAGGTACCAAGGAAATGAAGATCTGAGAATGGCAATTCCCTCATTTAAGAATGGATAGAGTTGTTCCTTTGCTCTCCACCTGTCTGGGTTTGAATCCAACTCAGGCATTTAGAAGACCTCAGATGAATCACAAATATGTTTCTATTTTCTGGTTTTAAAGTAAGTAATAATTTTACATTTTGGTGTTGTTATGGAGACAGGAAGAGCTCACATGTCACTTTCTAAGATAACTAATTGCTAAATACTTTATTTTATAAAATTATTGCCTTGATCATGTTACTGCTACATGCTCCTCCTTGCATCAGAACATTGGATACTCTGTCCTCAAGACTCTTCCACAGATGTGCTAGGCTTTTCCTTTGTTTCCTTACATCCTCCCAACATCAGAGAGGCAGAGCACTGGGAACCAACCCAAGTGACCCGAGACTCCTTCCACATGTATCAGTCTATTCATGCTGCTTTTGTGTCTCTTCGCTATGATCTTAAGAGTAGCGAAATTTATTGAGAAAAGGAATGGGAGATAGGAATAATTCCTGAGAGACAGGAAAAGTCCTGAATGGGTTGCCAATGAACCCACTTCTCAAAGGAAGTTTTATAGAATAAAATCATGAGGCAGGTACAGTGTGAGTCAGAATTATGATTAACCAGTAAGATTGCAAGTATAGTCACTTGGGTAATATTGACCCAGTGGTAGGAAGGGCATATAGGTGACATCACTAAACTTAGTCAATAATTTATAGTCTTAGTCTTGTCTCTAGTGTTAGTCTTAGTCTTAGTCTTACTGAGAGGTTGGCCCACTCCAGTGAGAAAATGGGAAATCTTATAAGGGTGATACCAGTAGTCTCAAGATTCTATTTATTCCTTAGCAAAGTATGTAAACCTAGCCATTGTGACTTTAATCTTTTTCAGATGTGTCTCTGGCCACAATTTTTGATGCATTCTCATCTTCTGCACTGACTTCCTTCAGGATCCAGTCTTGTCTGACTACCTACTATATTTCTACCTAACTTAGCTATCTATTATATTCCCACCTCTGAAGAGGTATCACTAATTGCAGTTAGAGGTGGAGGCGCATAGTTTCCATCTAGCTGCTTTGACCTGAGAAGGGTCATGTGGGGGAGACCACAGTCAGAGAGGCCTTCTGCAGAGAGCTAATCTAATGGGCCTTGTCTAGAAGTCATGTTGCAGTTCAGTAGTTCTAAAGTCCCTTTGCAAGGTCCCTCTAGTGGATCCCTGTAAAAGGAGTCTGGTGCATTTGTTGTTGGTTCCATCTGCATGATCACTTGGAGTTCGGCAGCCTCCAGGCAAGAATAAACAAGTTTTCCAAGAAGTTGAAGCATGTATACTCAAAGCATGCTCACTGGAATGTACAAACAGGTAGGAGAAAGAGCCACATCCAGAAAATGCCCTTAAAGGATTGAAATAGTGATGGTATCAGCTAGCTCTTAGATCCCTCTACTGACGGAGTTTATAAGTCTGATATTTCTTGTTATAGATCCTTCTAGTTTAGCTGTAAGAAGATGGAGAGAAGGAATGTGGAGATTCTTGTTGAACTTTTCTAGATACCACTGTAGTTTTTACTGCCTTAATGAATGATAACAGTGGTCAGCCACCAGCATAGCTGGAAATTGCCACAAGGGGTCAGCAGTTGGAGCCTCTTTTCATATCTAGAGTTTATTACTATGGTATTATTTTCTATATCTTTTGGTTATATTTTTCTACTGGTTGTTTAGGACAAAGTTAACATAAGACCTGTGTGAATCAAATTAACCTCTTACTGTCTATCAAGGTCGGTTAAGTCTCCTCCGGCATTTCTTTAGAACCATGTATAAAGCCTCTCAGCCCCTCTCTCAGTGTTAGCTGCCAGAATGTGTCACAATCTTATTTGGCCATGTTGCTTTCTGTGAAAGCATGGGAGACTTTTCCTTCTTGGTGACCTTCCTTCGGCGCACTCTACATTTATTGATTCCTGCCCTCTAGGATCTAGCAATCTCCCTGGTCAGGAGGTTGGGAGACTCACCAAAATTGTAGGCTCCTGTAGAAAATGTTCCCTTATGTCCTGGTTCTTCATTGACCTTGAAGAGCCAGGACCAGAGTATTGACTGTCTTCTTAGCCTAGTTATCTTTTGAGTTTTAGTGTCTAAACTTCAGTTGTTGAACATCCAGAAGAGATCGATTACATCAGTACTGCAGATAGAGTGAACTGTTGCCAAGCACTTTGATTTATACAGTACAGCCAGAAGACTGTTATTTCTTACTAACCATGGTTATTTAAGATTTGAATCCCTATAGACTGATAACAGACAACAGTTATATAGTTTTACCAAGAAAACTTGAGGTCAAAAGCCACACATAATACTTCAGCATGACAATCTCTATGACATTATCTTTGCAACACACATAAATATTCATCTTAGGGTAGAATAGCCTTTTAGTCAAACACCTCCATCTGATCACAAGATATTAAATAACACAGAGACTCACCTAATTCCTGATCCTTCAATAGGATGCCATTCAAGGAGAATACATCTGTCTATAAATGTATCTTAAAAGTTTATAATATCTAGCCTTTAATCCTCAGTGTGTGACATTGTTTGGACTACTTCATATCTGAGTATCTCTAAGAGTGGTGACACATATAAAACATACATGCCACGTAAGTTTTTTTTAAAAACTACAATTTGACTCATGGTCTCATGTTGGTTTGACATACACCTCTTATCACAGGTAGATGGAGCACAAAGGAAAGGCAGATATGTGAGTCTAGAAAAAGGTTATCACCATAAATAATCCTAGTTTTACATTTTAGAAGACCTGTACACCAAGAAGGTATGAATAAATTCATTATACCATGAGGTTATTAATAATGGATGCCATAGGTATATGGAAAACTTTGTCTACTTAATTTTATACCAAAGATACTTTTTAATAAAGCCTTATTTTTTTACTCACAGGCAACTTAACCTTTTGATGATAATCAATTTAAAAATATTACAACCTTATTTCTAGTGTTGCTTATATACCCTTATAAACAATGCTATAGTAATTGTTGGAATCCCATTAGTGAACAAAGACTGGAAGATGGTATTTCCAGGCAGCTGCTCCTTTATTCACAAAGGGAAGTCCTGTTCAGCAGTTTCCATAAGATAAAGGGGTCCCTATTTAATTACATTAACAAAATTTTGATGACCTATGAGAATGAGATCATGACAACTCACACATTATTTTTGACCAATGAAAGATTCCTGAGTTATTGTACACACACAACATCAATATGCATTTTTATACTTGTAAAATCAGTCTAAACATCATTTTGATTATCTGACAACCTGAGAGGAAGCATGTCTTTAATTTTAATAACATTTATGTATAACCCAACTTAAGTTATAGAAAAATATTTTAAAAATCCAAAAAGGCAGAAAGAAAAAGTTGTTCAGCTCAAACAAAAGCAACTGTATTGTAACTGGGCACAAGTGAAACAGACACAGACACAGACACACACATGCACACACACACACACACACACACACACACACTCATGTAAGACAATAGACTAGAGTGCGATCAAATGTATTTGGTTCAGTTCATTTATGATAAATTTTCAGTTTTTAAGTTTGTGACTGTAAATAGACTGGCCAGAACTTTTTGTAGGTAAATTAACAGCAATTTCTTGTAATAAGAATTAGAAAGAATAAAAACTTTTTACACATATCAAAGTAAACATAATTTTAAAGACAAACCCTAGACTGATGGCTTATCTGATTGAAATACCCAAGCATACCAGCTACTCATTGTTGCTTTGATAGCCTTAGTTGTTGGATAGTCACAGCTGATAGCCAAAACTGCTGTTTTAGTAGCCACATGTAACTGCTTCCTCTAAAGGGACAGACTACTAAAGGTAATTTTAACTAATTCTGAGTGGTGTTTAGGTCAGGTTTGGGTATAGAAAGAGATTAGGTGGCACTCTTTGGAGTTAAGTATGAATTCAAAACAGTGGGAAAGAAGGATTGACAAGGCTCCAACTTGTCCTGCTGTAGATGCCTACCTATAATAGTTTACCCCATTTTGCCTGTGTCCCTTGAAACATACTTAGCTACAGGCCTTTCTTAGTTATAGGCCTCAGTTAGTATATCTCTGAGAATAGTGGCCAGCCTTCCAAGACGTTTTAAAGAGAAATCATGATGCAAGAAAAAGTCCTCCAGAGACTGGGGCTGTGCCTATTCTTAATAATTGTTCTCATTTAAAACTATTAAACACATAAGGATCACTAGGAATGATTTGTTCTATCAATGGACTTATTTGTGCTATAAAAATCAGTTTATCTTGTACTAGGAAAATCCATTCAGCATCATTCTGGAGAGACAGAAGTAAGAAGAGCTAATCTCCAGTTCTGCCTAAGAACTAAAAGACAGATAAACTTTGACTAAAGCTTGTACATTCATTTTTTGAGAGACTTGGGATTAAATCTAGACCAGTGTTTGAATATGACCCAGAGATAAATGAAGGTCAGCTCCACTCTGGAAGGAAACTCACCATTCTAGTAACTTTGTCCTAAAATTCAGGAGCCACAGAGGAGATAATTGCCTTGGGCCAAACAATATTGTGAACTGTGTTATTTCTCAGGGGAAAGGCAGTGGAGAAGGGATGGAAGAGTGACCCAAATGTGGCACAGAACTAAATCCTAACCATCTCAGGTCAGAAAGACAAGATGAGGAGCTTTCTCAGAGTGAATCTCTACTCCTTAGAAAAACATCCCTTCAGTGACAAAAGTCAATATTAACTCCAATTGCACTGTCAAGCAGAAAATTAAACCAATAATCAAAGAATTTGAATGACTGTTTTTAACCTTTTGAAAGAGAGTGAGAGAGAAAATGAAAGTGTTCTGACTACATAGTTCAGAACTTACTTTCTAATAAATGACTCTAAATCAGAAGTTCTAAGACCTCAATCTGAAGAAGAAATCTATCATTTCGAGGAACAGAAAGAGACAGGTAATAATTCAGAAATTTCTGCTGTAGGATAAAGTGGTTTTCAAGACATTGTAGGTTCTCTTCCCAGTCACTGGGATAACTTCCCTCTATAGTAGTATTGGCCAGGCTCTATTTAAACCCACTCTGAAAATATGTATCCCTGGATATCTGTAACACACTTAAGAAACTCACTGATTAAAGTCTGTACCCATTGTCTCTCATTAGAAGTCCATGTTTGATTTAAGCATAACATTACATCTTTCCACTCTGGTTCATAGGTCTGAGTCAGCCCTTTAAAGATCTCAATGTATTTAGCAAAATCATCTGTTTTAGGTCACAGAGAGAAAAAGGACACATGAACACAGATAGTTCTAAACTGCTCATTTACTTCTTGTAAGGGATATTGTCCTTGAGGACCTTGAACAAAGTTAGCTAAGGATGAATATAGCCCATTCAGGCTTCAATTATGACTGGTCTAGAAGCCCCACCTTCAAGACCCAAAAGGTAAGTAGAGGAAGCCTCAGACTCAGTAATAGTGGGTGAGGCTTTGATTAAAGTTGTCTTGGAAATCGTATCCTCAAGTTTCAAAGATCAAGGAAGAGTAGCCTCAGGCTCAGTGATAGTAGATATCTTAAGGACTAGGGGATTACATATGGTTTACATTTACATTTTGAATACAAATAAGGGTAATTTTTTACTGCAAAGAATGTGGGCACATGTGGCACTTTTGATCTTTATTTTAATCTAATATACATTCCCAGTTGTGAATAGCATCATAATCAATACTTCCTTCTGTATTTCAACTTGGCTCTAAGGGGTTGGTAGGCCATACATGGATGCAGAAAAATAGTAAACTGCTCTTTTTTAACATTTAAGGATAGAACATTTTCCAGTACTTAAGAATACATTCCAAAAGAGTAAGAGATTTTGACAGTGAGTGCCCCAGCAAAATGCAAAAAGAAAATATGAGCATCTCTTTCATTTCTATGTGATTTCTTATACCCTCAAGGCATCCCTTGAATAGATTCCACTCCAGGGCAGGTGGATGCCATCTAGAGAGAACAGAAGATAAAATTTGACCAGCCTATCCACCCTTGTGCTGGTGTGTAATTTTATCTTTCCAGGGAACTTGCATATTTACTCCTATAGGTATTTTTTATAAGCACAACTTATAAAAGTTGTGATCTCAGCTGTAACAGTCATATTTAAAGAAGGAAGCATTGCTTAGCATTAACTAGCATTAAACTAGCATTATTTTCTAGTTCTTTGAAAGAGAGGGTAAATACCAAAAAGCAAGTTGAAAGTAGTTGGAGTGCTTCTCAGCCTGCAAAAGAGATCACCTCTAGAGATAGAGTCTGGTAAAAATGGTTCAGAGAAAAATCTCACCCTGGGCCTAGGGTGAAGAAGCATCTCTGAAGCTCACAAGTTAAACTTGTATCTGTCATTCAGCAATCACAATTCACGTGTTAGTAAAGACAAATTTATTAGTCTTCTACGTGCATATGAAAGAAGAGAAAGGCTGAATGAAATCTCTTTTTTACTTCTAGTTAGTATATGCAAGGCACAAATGTTAATCCATTCCCCATGATAGTTGCTTTCCTCTGTGAAAGGTAAATAGTTACTGCAAACTGGTGATCTAATAACAAGAGAGTTGTAAGTTAATTCCAGCAAGTTGGAGAAGACTTAGCAGGAGTTTCTAATTTACTAGCAGAGAGAGAAAAGTATGATAATTAAGTGGAGATTTTTCTACTAGTGACCCAGTCTAGAAGTCAGAAGCCAGTTTCCACAGAGGAGCCTTCAAATATCTACCAAAGTATCTCCCTGGCCATGACACCACAATTGCTCTCAGTTTGTACTGGTCCATCTCTGGAGATCTGTCTCCAGAGAGGAATCCAACTGCCTGTCCAGCCGACATTCCCTTGGCCATTGGCTTCAGTGGGGACTCAACAGAAGGTGCTGGGAAAATCTATTCTCTGCTTTAGGAATGGCAGCTGTTCTGAGAGCATTTAAGTAGCTGGCAGAGTGAGCACTGTTTGTTAAAGTTCTATACAGGACAGATAAAAATCAAAACTGTCTAAAACCAAAATAATCAATATGTAGCACTGTATAAGTTTACAGTAAAAGTTTCAAAGCCCACAAGTTATTACCAAAGTATTTTCTTCTGCTAAATACATGGATGATGAGAACCAGATCTAGGAGGGAAGAGACAGGGTTGGTGATTCTCTGTTAGGCTAGATGTGCTTTGGTTCCTTAAATATTGTACTCACAGAAGTGTTTCCTTTTGGTTTAACCCAGAATTAGGTTCTTTCCGCAGAGTCTAAAGTTCAGTTGCACCAGGAATACTGTTGCCAAGAGCGCTAAGCTGGGACGTGGCTGTTATGTGTGTTCTCCTGGATGGGCACAATTCCAGTGTCTTATCTGACCCAGAGACAGGGATACATTCCTCATCTAAGATGGCTTCCCTGTCTTTGGCATTAACAAACACTCATTTTGTATGGGCTCAATTTAAAAGTTCTTCATTATTGAGTAGGAGGTAAAGGTTGGGACAGCTCAGAGTTCTCTCTCTAACTTTACATCCTCCAAAAAAGGGAAAGTACAAAGTAGCAGAAGATCAGAAATGAGATCAAAAAAAGGAAGTGTTTTCTTCTTGTGCTCACAGAGAGTTGTTGAAACAATCTGCCTGTGAGCCTTTACTCTCAGTCTGGAAAGGCAAGGATGAGGAGTCTCAAGAGCTGAGATTGCCTCCTCCAGCAGAACATTAGACCAGAAAGGAAACTGAAAAACAGGCTGGACATTTCCTCTACAGTGCAGAGGACGATAGGGGCCAGTCTGTCCCAGCAAAATCTGTCCCCCAAGTCTTAAGGATGGTCACCAGACTATTGCCTTTTAATTGGCAGTTAGGACCCATGATTTATTAATAGGAATGTATGTATTTTAAGCATGAGCCAGATTTCATAGAAAGACCATTTTACAGCATTTTATATCAAAGCCCATTAGGGGATGCTCTTGATGTTACATTTCCCTAACACTGCTGTCTGAGATAAGAAAGCACAGCAGTCAAACAAGTCCAACAGGTTAAGCAAGGAACACTCATAAGTTCAGCAACTAAGTCCAAAATACAGCATGCACAAAACAGGAATAAAATGCCTGTCAATGAATATCATAGTCTTCCCATGTCCTCAGTTTAAATTTAACATCACTTTAGCAAAGGACAAAGCATATAAGAGACAAGGCTTAAGTAGCTGACAAAAGGAAGGCATAAAATTCAAGGATTCGATTCGGATTGCCTGAGCAACTTACAATTCAGAGTCCAGTCAAAATACTTTAGGGGTGACATGAAAGAAAGCAACTCTTGCCTCCTTGCAAGTATCTTGGTGGGGTCTCCAAGATGATATAGGGGAAATGCTGGATGCCAGATTCACAACGTTCATGTTCCCTAAAGTTGAAGAATGAATTCTAAGGAAGAGTGGAGGGTAAGAGTCAGAAAGTTTATTGGAAAAGGAATAGGGAATAGGAATAGCTCCTGAGAGACAGGAGGGAGGGGACATGAATGGGTTGCCCTCACTGCATTTATACACACCAGACATCCTGCTTTATATTAATTGCATCTCTCTTCCTAATAGAATACAATGGGATACAGAGCTGCAGATATTTTTGCCTGGTTATTCTTGTTGCTCACTACTTTAAATCCCTCAGCCTAGCAAGTATGTGTCTTGGAATTATTTCTTACTAATACTTGTTCAGTTCATATTGAGTGAAAAACGATCCTTAAACACACATCTATTTGTATTCACAACATGGAATTTTAAAGCCCAATTATTGATTTCTGTGCTTATACAGAGTTTAGCACACACAGGTGAAAAATGTCCTTTGTAATACATATTCATGAAAGGACAAAATCCATAGTTTGATATCACCCTCTCATTTTTCCATGCATTTATCAAAGCACATAGTAGATATTTTAGCTAATAATTCATACTTGCTAATTCCTCAAATTGTTTTACTTAATTAAATACTATGGAAATGTTCTGTTTTCTCTCAGTTACCTAATATTTTGGGTTCTTTAGGCAGCAGTGATGTCAACCTTAATGTTTATTTGATCACTGTCTTTGATGGATGGCTAATTGGTGCCTTGATTTAAAATTTGTAAAGAGTTTCTAACTTGTACACAAACCGAAAGTCACCTCCTGCAGTTTCAAAACCAGTTTGCATTTTCTTCAATGTAGCTGTTCATATTTTGATATTTAATAAAATCTGCTCTTGTAAACTCTTTAGGAGTAATTCTAAGCATGTATAAGCATATACTTGTACATCTATCCTTTCTGTGCTAAAGGCAATAGCAGAACAAAGTACAAAAAAAACAAAAAACAATAAAGACAAATAACCATAATAAAGAGCCCAAAACAATAACAATATAGACTTTCTAAGGTAGGTGATGGGAAGTTATTATTTTGTATAGTTGTCTTTAAGAGTTGCTCAGTTTACCAGGTATAGGCATACAGAATTGGTCTGATCCTATTTCACTCTTTTGTTTTAGCTGGCTTTATATTATTTTGTTTTGCTTGAGTTTATTGTGTGTGAAGGTATGAACAACCATTTCAAAGAAAACAAGAGACACTACCGTAGCCATTGTTAATTTCCTGTGGTTATGTTTTGAAGACCTATATTGCTTGCATTGTTCTGTTCTGATCTGCTTTGTTGTGTTTTACTCTATTTTGTTTTGTTTTGTTTTGTTTTTATTCTCTTTAAAATTAAAAAAAAAACACACTTGAAAAAACAAAAAACAAAAAAAACCAAAACCAGTTTGCACACTTTTTATGCAGCTCCTTGTGACCTTAGACCTGAGAGAGAGGAGCCGCAGCCGGGGAGATGGGAGAGTCAGCCTGAACCCTCTTCCCT